>JAODTR010039044.1:0-20126 GCA_025399935.1 Amblyopsis rosae | reverse complement strand
ACAACACAGCTCTCAGGATCATAGGGACACACAAACCTCTCCACCACGATAAGGTGATGGTTCCCGGAGAGGCTGATAAGCTGATGAAGCTCATTACATCACTGCAGTATAATTGTTTTGCTAGCTGCATTGAACACACATCAGAACTGAGGCATACAAGTGCCTTGCTCCCAGAAATAGCAATCAGCTAAATGAATAACTTTTAACACATACGATGGAACACATATGTTACATTTTATATAATCAATCGCTTAGGCTGGCAGGAATATTAACATTATAGACATTTGCAAATCATTGCAATAGTTTAACATATTCTTATACAGCAACACAGGTGGTTCAGAGTGTGGATAGCTCAAATCCAGCTGGTAGGTTTGAAACCTGGGCTAAGAGCCAGTTTTGCAGATTAAATATTATATATGTGCAAAATTGAGTACAAAAGTTAGAGATAAAGTCAAACTGTTGGCAGCTCTGTTAGAAACGGCACTGTGTTGAATATCCTTCCCTGGTGCAGCCAAAAACTGCCTCATTAAGGTTTGTGACCTTCGCATCATCATTTTACTAACTTTTGTATCCATGCAAAGGTCAGTGTTAGATTAAGTCAGAAGTGAAATGTGTCTGACATCGATATTTTCTGTGATGAGCATTATTACATGCAGGGCTGGGCACTGAATGCAATGCTAATTTTGTCTCTCCTGCCCAATGTCTATTCCAGATCCCAGCCTCCCTTCCCCTTCCTCTGTCACTAGTATAATGTAATGTAAAGTAGGCTGTAGTTAGAACATATTAGTCCGGATATCCTGTTAGTGTAACTGCAGTGCCACGTAATGTGGATTTCCCCCAAGTCTCAGATATAGACATCGAAGCTGTGAAAAAACCATCTGGAGACAACTTCGGAGACAAGAGGCTATTTTCAATCCCTCTTGTCCATTGTGTTTGTCCTAATCACGGTCTGTAATCTACTCCGGAGGTACTGGACGTGTCCATTGGGACCCTCCCATGCCCCCCTAACCTTTCCTCTTGACCGGCCCAGAGCGAGCTCCACAGAGACATGTGGGAGACAGTGTTTTATCTTATCTCTCATCTGCGAGAGCTTTCCCTGCATCACAAATGACATTCCCAGGGCATTGTGGATATTGGCCACTTTGCTTACAGCACAAAGAAACGAGGGCAACCATGCTCACTTAGTTGTGACCATGCGGTTGGAGTGGGGCTATATTCAAGCTTCTCTCCTAGGGGTCATTTTGGATTAAAGAGCAACCACCCCCTCTCCCTCCAATTCCAGCATAGCCTCAATGTATATCTGACCTTGATTATAGGCATGTTAACAAATACCATTTTGGCCATGCATGTTATTTGCACACTCAAGCTAGTTAGCTATATTTGAACTATTTGGCGTGCGTGTAGCTAACTTGAACGTCCTTGATCTGACGTGATTCAAATAGACACGGCCACGGATACGGGTATCTTATTCTGGCATAGCCTATCAGATAGTACAACATCTAATCCCTCATTGGGTTTGGGTCTATTGCTGAAGAAGGGAACAATAACAGTTGAGGTTTTGATTCTTCCACAGAAGAGCAGATGTTGAAACGCGATGCGATGACGCATCAGCGCACTGGACCCCTGTCTGTCATACTTCCAGTTTGGACAGGGTATGGGAGTCTGGTTACAGTGGCAACGGATAAGCTGAGACCAGGCCACCCACTCAGTGGTGCTACTCTTCCCCTGTGGCGGACAGTTGGTGTGTGTGTATGTACACCACCATGAGAGTGTGTGTGATAATGTCTCTTGAGTGGTTCCATTGCGGGGCAGAGGGACATGTGCTGGCAGCTGCAGTTATTTTGGTGAGGAGCTCTCTGTTATTGCACTGCTGGCCTCATAATGTAAAGGCTGGAATCCAGCAGGGCATCAATGAGGGACACGAGAGCTCTCTGAATGGACAGGGATGGGGGGTCCCAACCAGAGCAACTCCATTGAACCAGACGCCACTTATTATGTTCATGAGGACATTATGGTATATTGAGGCGTGTGTCTAACTTGCCCGTTTAATTAAAAATAAACCACAACTATGGTAACGTCTGAACATACAGCAGGTGGAAATTGTTCATTTGTATGTACAGTATGTACTTAAACTGCTCTTTAAATGTCATTAATGCAAACAAAGCCAGCTAGTATTTCAGTATTTGAGTTTATTATATGTAAATATAAAATATAAGGCAAATAGATATTGTAGCTACTGGTCTTTTTCACCAAAAATACAAATAACTAAACCTGCCTTTTTCTGCAGTAAACCCATTTCAGAAGTATTCAAGGGGGAAGTGTGTAGGATTGTGTACAACTGAGTGATTATAGTACGTTTTACTTATCATGTTTACCTGCTATGTGGGAACAGCATGGTGCTCAAAGTGTGAGATTGGACCAGTCCCAAGGACACTGGATGGGCTTCCTAGGTTTAACGCCTGTTAGAGATAGTGTTTGCTGTTGATAACATGTTACCAGTGCATGGACAGAGAATAGGCATAGCGTTTCTGGGGAGGGTATTGTTCAGAATTACTGTACCTCTATGCCAATGAATGCTCTTAGCCACCGATTTCAGCCCTGGATCCTTGTTGTGCCAGTAACAAAGTCGTTGCCACGGAGAACTGGCTTTTCCCTTATCCTCGTTAGGAAATAGAAGCTCAAGGGGTTGACAGCGCAAGAGTGCATGCTACTGCCTCTAATATTTGATTTTGTCCTTTTTTGGCAGCATCAAGAACTGAGTTGTAAGAGATATCTGTTTATTTTACTGACCTTTCTCAAAAAGGAGCAACTTGATGCAGAAAGATGAAGAAACAGTGGCCTGCTGTGCTCTGTGAAGCAGAGCTCATGAAAGACTGTGATTATTGGCTGCGTGTTCAATTGTCCCAGAGTTCCCTCAGATCTGAGGGGCTTTTTTGGTTAGAGCTTGGCGGTTGGTCATCGTCTTCCTGGTCGCTCTCCAGGGAGGATCCATTAGAACACTAATAACACCTCTCTTGGGATTTCTTCAACTGTTCACTTCTGCTTGTGTTGGATACACTTTTAATACACATATAGCCTAGTTATTTATATAATCATATACATAAATGCTGGCATGACATCTCCCAATTACGTATAAATAACCTAGGTGAAACAATAGGAAACTTTCCCCAAATACCTGTACCTATCTTTTTAAATGTGGCCTGTTTTGCAAAGAAAGATAGGATACTTAAGTTCTTATCATCTTCTCTTTGCTCTCTCTGTCTCATGGTGGTTTGATTTTGACCAGAATCACAACATCTCTGAGGCTTTTGATGCAGCGGATGCTTTGCTAAGGCTCATTAGCTTGGGTCACTGTTATTTATTTTTATTTTATTTTAAAATGTTTTGAGAAACCCCTGATAGCTTGGCCGGGAAGGTAACGCTTTCTGCATTTTCTACTTTCTTGAGCAGTTTGGGAACTTTGATTTACCCTCTGACTTAGATTTTATATATTTACTATAACCTCCACTTGAACTGATCATATTTATAGCTACATCAATGCTTTTAAGCATACTCTGTCTAGAGGAGTAATATCTTGTGTATCTGTCAGTTTGTGTAAACCAACTAAAATTAGCTCTCTTTGTTGACGTGCCTAAACTGCATGAGGTGTGCAGTATCAGCCATATGTCTTGGTGTGTGCCGCTGTAAAACAGCTGGATTCAGGACACTAGTGTACTTGATTATAGAAGGAGCATGTTTACTGCTGTCTGTTCAGGTTTATGGAGTGAAGTCTCATAGAATCTGTACTAGAGCGGTTTATATGGAGCTGTCTTGTCAGCAAATACCTAAGTCATACCAAATTATTAGTTTACTCCAATTAACACTGTACTACTGTTCACCATCTGTAAGCTTTTCATGCGGTTGGGTATTTCTGAGAGTCCGCGTGGAGTGAGCATTTCAGAGCATTGCCCACAGGGCAAGCAACGGAGGAGTGAATGAGTCACAGCGAAAGAGAACGCCGACATTGTTTCCCCTGCCAGTACCATAAGCTAACCTTTGCTAAGGAAGGACGGAGCTCCCTTTTCCGTCAAAGAAGGAAAACAGGAAGCTGCTCCTCCCTCGTAATGCATGACAACCCTAAGGTGGATATGTTGTGGAGCCGCGATGTGAAGAGCAGTGGTTTGTGTGGAGTGTTTCACCTAGTAGGATATCCTCACAGGACACAGCAGTGTGTGTTGGACAGACCCGTATAGAATCAATATGTGTTGGCACAGTTCTAACATGATACAGACGACCACAGTCAATGGATGAGCTGACTGGATGGTTGTGATCTCATGGAAGACATCTTGTATATAGCTACCACACTGACATATTGACGCACTCATTAGAAAGGATACAAATATGTATCCAGCTCATCTTGTTCCAATCATGTTGGGTCATTCCTAGAGTACTGATAGAACCTTTGTTTATGACATTGTTTAAATGAAGATAGTCAGCAGAAACCATATGTCGTGTATTGCAGACTGCAGCAGCATGGACACGTTCTCTGTTCTGCAGTCCTGTTTGTGTTCAACTCTTTCTGACTGATTGATCTGATGTGTGTCTGTGCCCACCTTTTGTCTCTTGCCCCCTGTGCCTTTTTTGCCATTGCCTGCTCATTGCTGTAGAGCTGGAATCTCCATATGCAGGGGGGATACAGAGCCCAGTGGAACCAGACTACAGTAAGTCTCTTCTCCTTTTCTTCCTTTTAGTCAAGATGTTTGGCCCACTTCCCTGTCACCTGCTCCACTCAGTAATGCACTCTGCACTCTGCACACACCCTCTCCAATGGCATTCCGAGGAATTCCTTGCGGCAGTGGAAAAATGATGGGGTTGTTCCATCGTGCAATTCACTTTATCTCAATGCAAGAACAACACTTGTCTCTCCAGTTGAAAACAACTTTATAAGGATAGAAATTAGTCCTCCTCCTGTCTCGGGGCTAGCCAAGTCTTTCATGGTAACCATTGTGGATTTCACACTGTAATTTCTTGTAGCCTAATACAGATGACTCGCCTCAGTGATGTGAACCAGCAGTCTGTCAGAACCACTGCCAGTGGTTTTCATGGTCATAAAGCCAAAGCACTCTCCCAAACACAATTGTGTTAACATTGTGTTCTGTTGGGGAGCACAATAGACGCTAGCTTAAAGGTATGGTCAGTCATTTTTGCTAACTTCGAGCTCAAATCAATACAGTGTCGCTCTGCGGTCCTCCTCGGCTCACTCATCGAAATGCGAGGAGATATTTGTTGAATTTGATAAAAAGTGTATGAGCTAATATTTAGTTTGCAATACATACTGTACATAGATTTTTTGTTTTTTGATTTTTTTGCTGAGGTCATTCCCAGGAGAGTTAGACTTTCAAAATCAAAGCTAAAGCTATAGATGAGCATTCAGACACAGAGAGAAAGCAGGGTTATGTGGCTTGGGCCTTGGGTTCTTGTGAGTTCCTCGTTCCATTCCCTTATTGGGTCAGGCAGTGTTGGGCCGATGCTGTGGGGACGGGGTGGTTTGGTGGGGGGTGAAGGTCAAGCCAAATGTAGCTCGGCTTTAAAGGCCACATCGGGCTCACAGCTCAATCAGGTCTTTGTCTTGCTCATAGGCCTCTATGTGTTCAGACGGGGGCCTGTCATACAAAGCCACCACAGTTCTGCCATGCAGCTTTAATAGCTATATAAGTTTGTGAATTAAGAGTTTGGAATGCTATTTTCTTTTTGGGCTCCTTTTCTTTTTTTTTTGTGGCATGCCCACGCCCACCCATCGTCTACGCTCCGTTTGATCTGGTGTGATGGCAGTGTTGCTTGATAACGGGGGTCCCTCACCCCAACCCCAGCCTCTGGAAACACCAGGTGATATGGATGTGTGAGCGGGGAAGGGGGTCCCGGAGAACCGGGCGCTTTAAATCAAAGGCTCTTGTGGACCTGACGCTCCTACAGTGTACTCTGGCTAGGCCTGTGCTTTACCTTCACGCCGGCGATCTCCGAGAGATCTAGGGCGTCTCTATTCCCCGTTGACCCGCACGGTGAAGTGCCCGCTCAAGTGAATAGATTAGCAGTGGGCCAAATGAGCCGCTTTGATGCGGGACGCCTTGTCGCGCCGTGTTCAGGCCCTGACAATAATGATGCCGCCACAGCAGGCAATCAGGCTGCCAGCCAGGCTATGTGAACGCACTCTGTGTTGCCGGACATATACGCCCCATTGTGCATGGCCATACCCCCAGTGTTCAGTTCACTCCATGTCACATGAGGAGGCTGGGTGGCGTGAAGGGTGATTCTTTTGGAACATCCAGCAGGGACACCTTGTAAGTTGTAATGCAAGTGTGGTCTGTAATTGAAAAGGATTTTGGAGGGCAGCTGTTGCTTACAGGGAACCTGTACAGGGAAGTTCTCCACCGGCTCTAAGGAGCCTATCATTTTAATTAAATGGCATCCTGTAGGGATGATACACGCCCGTTGTCATTGGTTACACGTCAGGCGATATGTAATTAAAGAGTGCGAGAAAAAATTTAATTAGAGAAGCATGTGGTTGAGCTAATGCACGTGTATGCTACCTACAGTACGTACATGCAAGCACACATTCACTTGCATGCACGTGTTTAAATGCATGCGTGCGTGTGTGTGCGTGTCCAGTGAATACCAACACACAACATCAGTCCCCGTGATATGCATGGCAGGTTAGCAACTCACTGCAAAAAACTGTGCAAATATTGACTTCCTCCTTAAACCCACACTACCGCTCTGAAATCAGAGGCTGGTGGTAGACTACAGCCCAACAAGGTGTTGGCAGCAGGGCGAGAGAGCTATTTAAAGGATTTGATGGCTAAGATAGTGACATCAGAATTGTGAAGATACTAGTGTACGTATTAGCATTTGGCTTACCATTTGTTGCTTTGGCAGTTAGTTATATCTGTATAACTGGCTGACTTATGAGACAGTGGCTAGCTACAGTATGTTAGGCAAAGGGTTAAAGAAAGTCAAATGTATGTAATATTGGAAAAGGGGGAAAGCGGTACAACTGTGATCTCATATTTGTGTGATTAAACAGTCCCGAATTGGTATTCCAAGAACATTTAAACACTAATACTTTCTTCTAACTACAGTAGCATGCTTGCAGACTGCCCTATCTTTAAAATGCTGACTTAGTTCATGTACTTTATGTTCATCAGCAGCTCACGCAGTCCATTGACATAACAGCCTTCTGTTTCTGGCCTGGCCTGCTTAGCTGACATGCTCGACTTGGTGGATGTGGGGGGAAATATTGCGTCCCTCTTCCAGAATGTTTTTTTCTCTCGTTCCCACTGAGAATTGACACTGACTTCTATCTTACCTCCCGACTCCCTGATGTAATCGTCTGTCTCTCAAGCAGCCTGGGGCATGTTAGCGACCCGACTAGTTTGGCTCACATCCAGGCATTGTGTGCTTGAATGCCGCCATTGTTTGGCTGATTTTGCACACTGTATTAGTTCTGAGGTAATAAGAAATTGGCTCAAATTTCTATTCGGTCCCCGAGTATTTTGCAAATGTGCTGTTTATTTGTCTTCACGAGGGAGAGCGAGCCCCCAATACTGTAATTTTATAGTTATATTTGACTATGTGGGTTCTGAGCGGGCCTGTGCCAGCGTGGGGCTCTTGTCGCGGTGCGAGGCGGCAGTCGTCACTTTCGGCACCGACTTCACCGCAGCTGAGACATGAAAATAGACTGTACTTGTGTGGCTATCGTTGTAGCCACAGTAATGTGCCTTATAGGGTTCACATACTAAAACATCCAATCACAAGCTCACTTTAAAGGGAATTGAACATTACCCTACCCTCTATTATCGTTGTTTATTAATGACAAAGATGCCATTTAAAATGCATCCGACAATAAGTTATCTCTGAAAGAGATGTCTGCGGTTGTGCTTGAGCTCACTGTTTACCTCCCCTTTGCTCTGTTTTCAGTCTATTACAGAGCGCTGGTCAACTTTACTGATTCCGTAGTCTACAGTCCTGCGCTAGAAGACATCTACTCCCCTGCTTTTACCGAGCTCACGGATGCAGTGGTGGACACGGTGAGCCATGTCCTGTCTGTTAACACCCACTGCAGGCCAGACGACCAACATCTCAAGCTACATTCTCTCCTGTTATGATAGGTTTTTTGTAACAGTTAAACAGTTAAATGAAGATTGACTTTTTCTACATTTACATTGATTTGAATGCGGGTTATTAGACATAGTTTCTTGACTGGTGGCGTGTACAGACCCCACTTGATTGACATCACCGTGACTGACATGGGTTAACTGCCAGAATGATAAATAGCCACCTCACAAACTAAAATCTAGAAACAAGAGCATATAGGTAGAAATATATAAGAGCAAAAGGCAGAAATTATATCACATAAAAGCAAGTCTATATAAAACCTGGGGCTGATCCTAAACTTCTCCTGCAAGTTGCTTTGAGGTCTGGGGAGCCCTTGCGGGAAAATCCCAGTCTCCATTAGTGGCTGTATATGTGATCTATTGTTTGACATTAAATCCCAGGCCTGTTTATTCAGACTCATCCTGTTCTTATGCTCCCACCTCTACAGCTTGAGTCAGAGTACAACAGCATTCCCGGCTCTCAGCAAGTTAGCGTGGTGCTCGTCAAGTAAGAACACATCTCCTGAACACACACCATCCTGACCCCTTGCCAGCTCATTAATGTCCTGTCTCATGGATCTCCTTTCTTCCAAAATAGGATTGTAGTGCTGATTACATTGTACTGTGAGAAATGAAGTAGCTAAGAGTAACAAAAGTGTTATAACAATCTATGGAGGAGAGGAGAGGATTCACTTTAGGTCTGTAGTCATTCCTCCAATGCTGTTGTTAGGGAACTATAATGCTTTTGATGGTAGTCTGCTTTGATGGCTGTACAGCACAAAGAAGCTCTAGAGGTTAATTCTTAGCTAGTAGCTAGTTTAACCATTAGCATTTAGGGATTCCTCTGAACATAAATGTATAAAAGGTTGGACCATGTCTTTTAAAAGTATAGTAAGTAATTCAGGAGAAAGCTTGTTGATATATGAACTCTATCAAAACACAAACACATGTCCTTACAATGTCATAGGCTTTTTCCTAAGAAGCTCTGCGCCACACATTGGAAACACATTGTGAATGCTAGGTTATTGTTATTGTGTGTGTGGTTTGTGTTCCTATTTACGGAGCCAGGGCTGTGTAGAAGTAGCCTGGTGTAACGCTCCATTGGGAAGTGTTCACAGTCGTTGCCTCTTACTGGGCGTGGACCTCTGGTTAATTTGGAAACTTTTGGACAGCCTTTAACCAATCAGTGTTGCTACAACTGTTTTGGTCGCCTCATCTAGCTCTACCACCATTTTAAAACACGCTTGACTTCAACGTCATCTCACTAACCCACCCTGATTGGTCCACTTGTGTGAAAGATAATGCGAACAGCTTCGAGACAGAGAGCAATAGTCGGGCGGAGCAAGGCTAGTGTAGATGTTTTAGCTTGCAATCACTTACTGTACCTTTTTAATTAGGGGCTGTTTTGATATAAAAATCAGCGGTCAATCAATGGGTCTTCTTTCTCTAATACAATGTGTTTGCAATTAACTCCTGAGCCCTCGCCTTGCCTGGCCTTCACAGGCAGATGCTGAGAGAGAATGGTGCGGACGTCGATGTGTTCGTGGAGCTGGATGTGGGCTCAGACTACAGCAACGACGAACAGGTCCGCCGCGTGCTCTACAACGTGGTGAAGGAAGGCTCCATCGCTTCCTACGTCACCTCAGTTCAGGGCTTCCAGTTCAGACGGCTCGGAATAGGTAAGGTTCCCCAGCTTCCATCAGGTCCTGGTTCCCAGCGTATTCACCATCCTTCAACCTGAACCTGACCTGATCGGTGGGCGTAGTCGCTCCTTAACATGTGGCTCCGGTTTTTATCTCAACATCCAGAGGCTCCTGTGACAGACCCAAGGCCGGGTTAGTAGGCTACTGTGCCATGCCTGCTGCATGGAGATTGACGGCACCCATGTCGAGACTTGATTACTGTTGTGCTTTCAGTGTGTTTTTTAAATATATTTTGGTTTGAATGTTTTGCGTCAGCCATTTTGATAATGTTTGAATGGAATGCATGCAAGCTGCAATAATTTACAAACTGAAAGAATATAGTAACAACGATTCATTGAATAGCAAGTAGCCCATATAATAAGTAATATTTGCAACTCCATGTGGCACACAAACAAGGAATATCCTTGCTTGCATGGCATGAGTTTGACTGGCTGTTTAATAGAATCGTGTCGCACTACAGTACAAATGTACCACCTTCAAGTGCTTGAAAAAGCACTTGAAGGTGAACCCGCAAACAATCTTCAAGTGATGCTTATTTCATAAATGGAAATCTATTTTGCATGATGTAAAGTCTTACGTACAGTATACATGTCTCTTTAAAAGGGGAAAGCCTGGCGTGCACAATGTGTTTGACGTGACCTTTCCTCCCCTTCAGTGACCCCCAGCATCAGAACGTGCACGGTGACCGAGTTCAGGTGTGGCGATGGGACATGCATCCCGATGGAGTACCTGTGTGACAACAGACCCGATTGCAGAGACATGAGCGATGAGAAGGGCTGTGGTGAGTGGAGTAGCTAGGAGCTAGTAGCTAGTAGCTAGGAGCTAAAAGCTAGTAGCTAGGAGCTAGTAGCTAGGAGCTAAAAGCTAGTAGCTAGGAGCTAGTAGCTAGTAGCTAGGAGCTAAGAGCTAGTAGCTAGGAGCTAATAGCTAGTAGCTAGTAATTAATTGAAGAGTCCTCAGGTTGCCTGGCTGTGGTGTATGCGTCTGTTTTCTAATAATAAAGCTAAATGACTAATGCTTAAAAGATATAGTTTCAAATGTGTTATGTATATGTATTTACAGATTTCCTCTGCTGGTTACACTATTAATATGCACATTTACATTAATTAACCCTTGAAGTGGTTGTATGGCTTTCTGCCCAAATACTTTTTGGGCCACACACACACACACATGTGCATACACACACACACACACACACACAGACGCACACATGCACACACACACACACACACACACACACACACACACTGGCATGCACTCACAGACGGCCCAGCTATGAAAACAAAGAACATATTATCTTGGATTACAGCACACACAGAATGTGCAATCATTCTCAGATCAAGAGTCAGTGTACAATTACGTTACTATATCCTTGAGAATAGTTGTTTCCTCCTGTATTACTGTTTATACTTTTAGCGTTCGAGTAAGTTCTGGGGCACTATGCTAAAACCTGTTTGTTTTATTATTGTTTTATTTTATAGATGTATTCATTGTTAATTGCATTGTTGTGTACAGCACTTTGGTCAGCATTGGCTGTTTAAAATTAAACTGGCTTGCCTTGACTTGATCATAGAGCACCCAACAGAGGTTCACTTGAGCGTGGCCTTGTATGTAAAGCAGTGATTCCTTGCAGAGGTGCTGCCTGGAACAAGCCCCCCCGCTACCAGCACCACAACCAGACCCGTGCTCACTACAAAGAAGGTGGTGCTGCCCCTCACCCCCATTGGCCCGTGCAGGGCAGACCAGGCCACGTGTCAGAGCGGACAGTGCATTCAGCTGGACTACCTCTGTGACGGAGAGCGGGACTGCCCAGACGGCAGCGACGAGATCAGATGTGGTGAGGGAGATGCACGTTCACACACACACACACACCCTACTTCCTCCACAGTGGCTCATGCGCTGTGTATCTCCAGGCACACCTTCGCCCTGCGAGCCCAATGAGTTCAAGTGTAAAAATGGCCGCTGCGCTCTGAAGCTGTGGCGCTGCGACGGAGACAACGACTGCGAAGATAATTCAGATGAGACGGACTGCCGTGAGTCATTTGAGTTTCGGAGCATTCACTGCTATTCACAGTGCTGTCAAACAATGCTGGTTCTAAGAGAACATCCTCTGCTGTGTTATTGGGCGGCTGTGATCGTTTATTTATAGTATTTCTAATCATAAATAATTTTTTGCCAATTTGTTGGAATTGTCTTTAGTAAAATGGGCATACGCAAGATATTGAGGGTGGTTTATCAAAGGTTCAGAAAAAAAGATTTAAGTATTTAAGGGCATGCAGAATTTAGACAGCTTGCTCAAATTAGAATTGCGCTATTTACTATACGCTTCTATCCAAGGCAACTTTCAGTGAGCACAGTTAAGTATTATTACTTTAACACGTTTATTAAGAAGTAGGAAGGGCTCCTAGGCATTTTGCTGAATCATGCTTAAAGGTTAGACATGACATTTAGGACGTTTTGACTGGGAGTTGAATACAAATTAAAGTTGCGGGTCAAAACCAGAACAGAACTACTACCCAAGTCAGTCTCAGAGTTAACGTATGCCTCCGTATTCAAACCTCCACAGCGACAAAGGAACCAGGCAAGCCGTGTGCCCCCAAGGAGTTCATGTGTCACAGTGACCGTAAGTGCATACCGGCCAGCTACCAGTGTGACGAGGAACCAGACTGCTCAGACCGTTCGGATGAGTACGACTGCAGTAAGTCTCAAGATGACTGGGCCTCTACACCCCACCCACCTAAGGCACACACACGTCTCTCTCTCTCTCTCTCTCTCTCTCTCTCTCTCTGAGTTCCTTTGTGTGCTGTGACACATTTGCAGTAAAGCAAGCTCTTTTCACATATGCGGCAACTGAGACACAGAAGCTTTTTGTGTACCGTCCCGCCCCGACAACTGAATCTGCCCATCCACGGCAGGGACTCACATTCCCTCTGAGTATGAGGAATTCTGTGAACTTCACTGAGTTACAAAGTGCTAGTTGCATGCCAACCAGTTCACACAGGCGATTGAGGCGTGCGTTTGTTTGTGCGCGTTGTGTGGGGGACTCGCTGATTTGGATGCGCTTCGTCCCCCACTAGCTCCTCCGACGGTGACCAGCCCGCCAACGGAGTCGATCACGGCCACGCGGGGGGAGACTGTGACCTTCACCTGTCAGGCTGTGGGAGTGCCCACCCCCATAATCACCTGGAGGCTCAACTGGGGGCACATCCCTGCTAGTGGCAGGTGGGCCGCAGGAGATCATTCTCTTTGGTTTCATGTTCATGCCGTGACACACTCTGTACTGAAATGCTGTTGCTGCTAACACCAACTGGTTACATTTACGCTCATGCAACTGAACACAATGAATTATTTTCAAGTGAATCCAGAGAATGCTATGATGTGTTTTAGTATTGTTTTTGGGGGGGTTTGACCGCGTTCTGGGCAAAACGTGTCGCACAGTGCTGGCAAAGCTCTCTGGAACAAGGCTGTAACCAGCTGTAACTGGTTAAAAACCACTGTGACAAATTTATGTAAGGAAATATTTCAACATGTAGGTGCATTTTTCTACTTTACAAACTCTAAATGTGTCATGTAAATTATTTAGTAAGATATGGTGTAACCTTGGGTATACACATGATATCAGCATAGAAAATGATTCATCCTAAATTGCATAATGTTTAAGGGGAGTCTCCGGTACTTTGATTAATTTGCTCTGTTGAGATAATAATAATAATAATTAAGGATTAGACGTTTTCTCTTAAAGAGACACACTTTAGGATTACCTGTAGTTCTTGTTGGTGATAAGGTATTAAAAAATATAGTTTTTAGTTTAAACTCCAGCAGTGCACACACCTGTCCTGCCTATGGACACTTCTCTCTACTCCTCCCCCTATAACATCCATAATATTCATAATCATACGTTTTAAACTCACACTGTTCTCTACCCGTTGTGCTTTGAAGCATCATATATCCATCATATCACTTAATTCTGAGACAAGGGTAATAACTCTGGAATGGGGTCAGTAATGGAGCATGGTACAAGCACAGCGAGAGAGTCCACAAGTTGTGATCGTTCAAGAGACTCTTACCTGTATCTAACCTTCCTCTTCCCAGGATCACCATGGTCAGTGAGAATGGACACGGCATCCTCACCATCAAGGACATGAAGGAGGTGGATCAGGGCGCATACACATGTGAGGCCATCAACGCCAAGGGCCTGGTGTTTGGCATCCCGGACGGAGTTCTGACCCTCAGAAATGACCTGGGGTCAGGTACTTACACTGCTGTGTGCTCCCGCACTCCCATGTAGACACATATTGCTGACCCTGTGTTGACAGGCAATACAATACAGTTGTATCTGCATGGTGACTTAGACCTTTTCTCTTCTGTGCCAGGGAACTGTTCCACTGGCCGCTTCAGTGTGGAGGGGAGCTGTATGTCCTGCTTCTGCGCTGGAATCACCAAGACCTGCCATGCCACGGGCCGCTACCGCAGCCAAATCAGCCTGCGTTTCAATGTGGACGGTGACTACAAAGGTACTGAGGATAATAATGCCCTATTACAGAGACAGAATGTATGCTAAACTACTGTGCTGCACTGCCTGTTTCCTGGGGAATCTAATTTATTATCATTACAAGCCCAAATAAGTCATTTAAAACCCCACCTAGTAAATTACTTACTTTTTACTTAATTTCTCGATGTCTTTTCCTCTGGCCTACAGGAGTAAATGTTACTTCTCCATCCAGGCCTGGAACATCTCCTCTTTCCTCCACTCAACTCATTATTGACCCCGAGGAGGAGGGGTTTAGGCTTGTCGACCTATCGCGCCGTTTCGTCGCCCAGGATTCCTTCTGGACACTTCCCCGCCAGTTTTTGGGTAACAAGGTGAAGATCAAAACATAAAATGGTCTCCTGCTAATGCATGGATTCTTATGCTGATGCTAATGCTTATGCTGTATGTTCTCAGATTGACTCCTATGGAGGTTCACTGAGGTATAAGATCGAGTACATACTGGCCCATGGACTGTCTGAGCCCGAGACGAAGCCAGATGTGATCCTGCTTGGGAATGGCCGCAGGCTTGTGTCCCGAAGAGGCAACCCTACCCTTGCCCGGGTAGTGAACCAGAAAGACATCAAATTCACAGAGGTACGGCCATGCTAACAACCGCCACTAGCATAATGACTGTGACAAAGCGTGACTAAACTATAGAGGTATAAATGAAAAAGTTTTAATAACAAAGATAACACAAGAACGGAATACAAGGTAACATTTAGCCGTAGCTGTAACAAACAATAACCCGCAAGGGGTAAACAGAAAGGCACGGTATATAACACAGGGGAACAATCAACCAACAAGGGACAGGTGTGGGAGGCCCTGATTGCCACCTGTCACAGACCGGCTGTCAGTACTCCGGGGACGGCGCGCGAGGGCGCGGCCACGCCGCGGGACGTCAGCGTGACACATATATAATTATACACACTACTGAAACTCCACTAAATTCCCTGTTAAGAGTTATTGTAACTGATAACTAGCTTTTGGCTGGCATTTTAGGTCTGTCAGAGCTTGAAATGAAATCCTCTGGATCGCCAACACTGTGACATTAATTAATAAAACTTTCTAGTTGATTTCAAAACGAAACATGTTCACCCTCTTTGTTCTCTCTCTCCCATTTTGTAAATACATTCTTTTTCACTCTAGTTTTTCTGTGTTTCACTATATCTAGCCTACATGATTTATCATCTCTTTCGAATCATCCACCATGCAATGTGATTTGTGGATTTAGGGAATGACCAAATCTGGTGATAATGGGCATGGGGAGATATAAAAAACACAAGATAACTCCAAAGACGGAATAGTGTTATCATTCTCTTCATCATCTCTCTCCCTCAGTCTCTCTCTATTTTGTGTGAGAAAGGATTTTAATTAAAATACATTTTAGTCATTGTAACTAAATGTTGTAACACAAATGTAATGCAATTTTGTATAATAAAATCAAGCATTTCATTGTTTTACTTGTTCCCATCATTTCATATGTTCACATTCGCAGTGACCTTTAAGGTTTCTAGTTAGTATATTTTCACTTCCATGTCTTCCATCTTTTTTTCTTGTTTGTTGAAATAGCCCACGTCAATATTTTGGGTGTGTGTAAGCCGAGCCGGTTGTTACCATAAGCCTACGTATTTTTAAGCATCACTTTGGAGCACAGTATCTTATCTGATGCCAGAGGCTGGAAGACCAGTCTTGCCTCCACACCTCACACACAAGAGAATCCCTCCAAAAGAATCTTGTGCAGATTTATCTAAATTTAGCTTATACTCTTTTACATTTTCATTTTTTGCCAATCTTTAACCCAGTTGCTAAGGTAATCTCTATACGATCCTCTCTCTAAACAAGTTTCTGTCCTACCTGCTTTACCGTGTCTGCCTGTCTGCAAAGATTTAAACATCAAATATAAAACTGAGGTATAATATAAGCACATATGGCAGATATAAAATCAAGCCATTTCTCACACTGAGTGTGTAATTGTATTAATAGCTACAATGAGGCAAGGGCCCAGAGCTAATAAAATGACCCTGTGGGATGCTGTGTGTAATTTCTCACGTACTGTATGAGTTTTATTCAATGTCAGGTCTGCTTCATATTGATAGCCCGTTAAAAGCTCTTTGCCGTCAATAAATGGATGAATCGTGAGAATGAGCTAACCCCCCCCACCTCCCCACACACACACACACACACATACACACAATTGCTCATGTCTGACTCTTGTTCATCAGAGTCAATAGCTCATTCAACAGACCTTCCCCTTGTTGGGAGTGACCTTCATCTGACTGCATGTCGATCTTCCCCCTGGTGGGTGAGCCAGATGGCCTCCATCTTTCAAGTCATTGCTGATAGTGACCGACGGCGAGAAGAGAGGTCCACGTCCTCCGTGGTTGGTCTGAACCTCTCGGAGTGGCTGTCAGACCGTTATTTGATACGGTGAAAGACAGAGGACAGGACATGTCCCTAAGGTATCTAAGGTGACCCTGAGGTATCTGAGGTCATACTGAGGTATATGAGGTCATACGGTGGTATCTGAGGTCATACTGAGGTATGTGAGATCATACTGTGGTATCTGAGGTCATACTGAGGTATGTGAGGTGACACTGAGGTATCTCAGGTGACCCTGAGGTATATGAGGTCATACTGAGGTATATGAGGTCATAGTGAGGTATATGAGGTGACCCTGAGGTATCTAAGGTGACCCTGAGGTATATGGGGTCATACTGAGGTATGTGATGTCATACTGAGGTATATGAGGTGACCCTGAGGTATATCAGGTGACCCTGAGGTATATGAGGTCATACTGAGGTATATGAGGTCATAGTGAGGTATATGAGGTGACCCTGAGGTATCTAAGGTGACCCTGAGGTATACATTCTACAGCAGTGTCAGATATGCAGCTCTGTCTGCGATGGCCATACCACCCTGAGGCGTAGTGCTGGATCCAAGCGTACACAGCAACTACAGTAGAGGCTCCACCACCCGAGGGAGATTAGGAAGAGGTGGCGCTCTGCTCCAAGACTCATTCTGGCAGGTTCTAAATCACTGACTTTTTTTCCCCTGGCTGGCTCAGTCGCCACCCCCTCTCCGTGGATCTGCAGGCAGCCAAACAATACCTTGCTTTGGCTGCCTGGCACATTATCCACATGTAGAGCCCTCCATGGAGGCTTAGCGGATGATTTTGTCTGACTAACGAGAAAGTTATAGCTGGGCACGGAAAAAGACGCGATTGTATTAATAGTAACATCAACGCCTGCGAAAGCGCAATACTGTGGCACTCTGTTGGACTAAGGATTCATGCGGGGGAATGTTGGAGAATAAGACAAGCGGTCCTAATAAGTAATATCCAGTAATGTTTATTTTAAGAGTTGGCGCTTCCAGCACAGGTTATAAAGTACAAAAGAAAATCAATCTGTAAAAGTAATTAGGCCTCCATTAAGTAACCAAAAGAGAAGATATAGTTAATCTCACCTTAGGCTCTATTGAGTGTTTGCTTTAAGGAAGACATTACACAATACATTGTAAGCTTTTTAATTTGCACTCTCACACTCTTGCACTAAGGATATTTTCAGGCAATTTCATTCTGTGAGCCACAGAAAATATCTGGTTTCGTATTCTTACGGCTTTCTATGTTAAGCAAAAATTGGGAGGGATGCTGCAAGTATTTAGGTCAGGAAATGGGGGGGGCATTATAATATGCCTGTATGCTTGTGGGGATTTGGATTTGTGTGTATGTAGGCCCACTGCATGTTTGCCATGTTTGTACAAGCCAGCTCAAGCAACAGGTTGGGTCCCATCAAGGGGTTGAAAGATGCTTTTCAGGAGATAATTTCCAGACATTAAAATAATCTTTAAATTTTTCTAATATTTAAACATGCATACAGTACATTTCATGTGGTTTATGGTTGTTTATACTGTGTATTCTATTTCTATACCGTTTACAAGCACTTGACAATTGACATATTGAGAGCCAGGGTGTGAAGTATGATAACCACTGTGTTAGCATGTAGAAGGTGATGAGGTGTGTGCGTGTGTGTGTGTTTTCTTTCACAGGCAGCACAGCCGCCCATTGCCAACCGTGGAGCTCACCTGCTGCTAATTCATGTGTTCTCTATGTGTCTCCATGCAGCATGGTGCTTGACATGAAAGGAACGCTCCTATTTGGAGACTTTCTATGCAGCATCCGATCCCCATTGCCAAATTGGGAATTGATAGAAAATAATAGCATACAGTAGGAAAGGAAGAGGGGACACATACACGCGTGTGCGTGTGTGTATGTGTGTGTGTGCATGCTAGGCCTGTCTTCTTTTCGATGTGAATGATTCCACATAATCCGTCCAAGATCTGCTTATTCTCCATTCCAGTTCGGGGGTGGGGGGTCCAAAACCTGTTTCACATTGAGAGCCCTATTTCGGTCACTGCGCCTCAATCACATCATTGTCTTGCTTCCCAGAGACCAGCGTGCCTGGCCAAAGCCCCCTTTAGTTAGACTCGTTGTTCAGAAGACCTTTACGTCTTTGCTGAGAATTGATAGTCTCTTTATGTATTCTGTCCTTTATACACCTTAATTAAGTAAGATGTATTTATGTAGCACCCTTTCACATAGAAAAGAGAAAGTCCCAATGTCACACTTACCGTCAAATAGAATAAATATGAATAATTCTACTACAGAAAAGAGCACATTATATGTTACAAAATACAATACAAATAAAAAGACAGCAACACCATATATTCCTAATGAAAAACCTGTGTTGGTATAGGATACCCTTTTCTGGTATAGGTGTTAATACAGTAAAAATGGTTCCTACAGTTGGTTTTGACCACAGCTTGTTAAGTGCAAAAGCTGTGAATCCGTTTTCTTACGGGTACATGGGTCAAAGAGCTTGAGGCACACTCTCTTTTCCACTTACCTACAGGCAAACACATGTATACAGAATGCATCCTCTCCATTAGAAGTTGTTCGTAGGGAAGTGCGGCCACACTGGGCTTGTGAATATGACGCGGTGACAGCTGAGGTAATGGATTGGTCTCTGAGGCTCGGTGTGGGCTAGGTGCTGGGTCACATATTGGAGGAGATCTTAATGTATTTTGCATGCATGAGGCCAGCCGCCCAGCCACTCCCTAGAACACTCAGGGCACTGAAAGGGGGGTTTCATATGGAGGCGGAGGGTGAGTGCTATAGCATTAAAGAGAAAATGAAATACATGGGGAAGAAACAGGAGCGGCAGACCAAAATAAAAAGAAAGTGTGCTTTTTAAATGCATTTTAAACTAGTCACAAAATGCTTGCTGTTTAAATACAGTTTAAACTAGTCACCAAATGCTTGCTGTTTAAATACATTTTATAGTCACTAAATGCTTGCCGTTTAAATACATTTTAAACTAGTCACTAAATGCTTGTTGTTTAAATACATTTTAGACTATTTGCTAAAAGTTTAAGAAATTGAAGCAGGAAAGAGGGATAACAAGAGATGGGTGCACATACGGAGAGGGAGATGGAGTGTGTGAGGAGACTACATGAATGGTGAGGGGAAGGGGGAATTCATATATTGTCGGGTTAAAGGAGGGGGAGAAAAAGGAACAGAGGGTCTAAAGAGGAGGTAGGATTTTGGGTGATTTACTCCCACTTGAATGGTTGTGGGGTCAGTCCCCAATAACCCTGGCCTGCCTGTATGTCATTGCGTGAGATAAGCAGTCTATATACACTCACCTAAAGGATTATTAGGAACACCATACTAATACTGTGTTTGACCCCCTTTCGCCTTCAGAACTG
>JAODTR010039033.1:0-20126 GCA_025399935.1 Amblyopsis rosae | reverse complement strand
GGGGTAAGGGGGGGGGGGGTTTAGGGGTGTACAGGGTTACTGTTTATTGTCTTTCTTACCCGGATGTGCATTTGGGTCCCTCAGCCAGTTCTTGGCCTGGCCCATTTTAGAGTCAATGAGCCCCAGGGCTCTCTTTATGGCCTCTGTGTCCTTGGATTAGCAGAGCAACAAATGCATTAGTAACTTAAGAGATAATACATCTATACATCCAAAAAAAAAAAAAACACAGAAAGCAATAGTCAATTGATCATTTTGATCAATATACTATTATACTGTACTCAAATGTTTTAGAAATCACATCAGGAGTTAATGGAAAAAGGTCTTGGTGTGTATGTATATTGTTTTACTTATGTTATGGAACAACTATTCCCCCTAAGAGAGCACAGAGTATTTGGAGTGGAAACAATCACGGCTGTAGTCCACACCATGGCTGTAGTCCACGCCATAATCAAAATCACGCCACACCAGGCATCAAACATCTCTTTAATGTGCAGCATTTTTACCAGCAAACATTGACACGGGGGCGCATGCTTTTTCAATCATCAACCCCCAGCCTCCCCCGGTGTCAACAGAGAGCGTGTCCCTCGGTACAAAGCAAAGCGCCTGGTCTATTGTATCCCGATCGGAGCGGATGGAAATACAACAGGCCGTGTGCGAGAGGAGCTGCACTTCACAATGACTCCGTTCATTCGCGTGTCCAAGTGTGCAAAAAACACAAGACAAAAGTGGAATTCTCCACAGAAGATGTGAGCAAGGGCTTGATGATATAGAGCTCATGGAACGGCATTGGCAATACAGCAGTAATGCAGCTCTCTATTAGACCACCCTTGTGACTAATGGTAAAAGTGTTGGTTTTTACAGCAACCATTTGATCTGTGACTTTTGTGTGTTTCTCTATTCAACCCTCTGTTAAATAGAGAGTGTTGTTATTAGATCAGCACAGGATATATTACAGTGAAAGAGGTGTTTTATTCAAATATTAATTTAACTATCAAGAGGGATGAGTGTTAAAAGGTGCAGTTCAAAAACGATGGCTGTTATCAGCAAAAAACAAAATCAGGCAGTTGAGCGGTTTGGCGTTATTGTTCTGCAGCTGTGCGTGTATGAACGCACGGATTTAGTCAGACGAACATGTGTCAGTGGAGAAACGGTGCGGACGGTTCAAGACAGAGCCTGCAAGCACAAAGGCGTGGCTGAGGTGATGTGATTCAGATGACGGCCTTCGACCCAGTCACTCACATCAAAGGCAAACACACACACACACACACACACAACGCCCTCTCTCATACAGCTTGGGGTTAACACATTGTACAGGAAGGCGTATTAGAGGGGGATTAATATCACTTTTAGTACTGTGAAAAGCAAAACATCCGCTACTGAGAACCTGTCGTCAAGTGAGATTAAACACAGAAGATAAGCAACCATTCACAGAACAAATTAAGTTAGGGCTTGTATGTGCCCTCCTCCTATGGCTGTTACTTAGAAGCACAAATAAAGACTGTGGGAAACTGGACCTTTCTTGTGAAAGACTGGGGGAAATACAGTAAGGACACCAAATCAATTTTTCATGAATATTACAACAACAAAAACAGGGAAATGCATTTGCAGAAGTCAAATACCAGAGGAGCAGGGCACAAAAATGTTTATACGATGAGTATTTCATCAAAGCAAAACAAAAGTCGGAGGGCAAAGAAACGCGTTCGGAATTCAACTCGCTTAAAACACACTCCTGCAAAGAAACTCATTCCATTAGCGCTGCTGCAGTGTTCAAACTCCGTCGCCCCACGGGGCTGCTGCACTCGACCGGCGTCACCTCACAACCGCGCTACTAAGCACGCACTGGCACAACAACATAGCAAAAAAACAGCACACACCAAGACAGTAGGGCTTACCTTCTACGAGGGGAGGGGAGAAACAATGATAAGAAGAAGAAAAAATAAATGGACAACATAAATACAAACATTTAACTGGAAACAACCAACAGATACCGAAAAACTAGCACAAAAATGGAGAAAAATGGCACAGAAAGTATTTGAAAGGTGGTCGGACAATGAATGGAAGCCATACATGCTAAGCAGAAAGAAAATATAGCCAAAGAAAAGGTGATAAAAGTGAAACAAGAGCTTCACAGAAGCCTATTAAAGCATACCGCCATTATAGTGGAACAGCAATACATAACTATGCACTTGAAGCATTTTTCACGATGGTCAACTGTTTTGTCCGAAAGCCTTAAAATTGTATTTAAAGGATAGGCCATCAAAAGTATCTAAGGTAGCAGTGCATTTTCTCCTTTATTGAATCCAAGAGGTTTTTATGGTATTTCTGCTACATTTCAAGGGTCAAAAGGTCATTCAGATTAACCGTCCGAAGGCCAATACAGCAATTTCATTTGTGATTAAAAGGTTTAAAAATTTTAATAACTGTATATATTTTTTATTCTGGCATGATTGTATAACATCATTTATCAACACAGTGCAAAATGGTATTACAATTGTGCGATTGTTTATCTTTTTATTATGAGAAAGGATGTCCGGAAAAATAAATGTAATTGATGTCATTCCGTGTAACAGATATAAAGACAACATTTTGGTTAAAGTCATGTGTTCAAAATCATGTAGCAGGATGTGACATCATTCAGACATCTGCAAAGCACCATGTGAATGTGAAGCAAAGTAAGTTACTCTCTCTTAACTATTTGAAAAATTGCAAGTTTTCACTTGCTCACACGTCCCAAAATATAAGGCAATTCGGTACAACTGCTATGAGACAAGGAAAATGTTGTAATATTTTAATTTAATGTATTTAAATATGGTCTGATCTTCATGAAAATTGAGACAGATGCTCTTTGGACCATTCATCACAAAGTTACTTTCTTGGATTTTTGATTTTCGAAACAGTTCTTTTGCAACTTGCCATTGAAGTCGGCGGCGTAGCCGACAAACAGGAAGTGGGCCTGTAGCTTTGCCGCCCTTCAACCGGTGGGCATGAAACTTCATGTCACCCTTCTGTACACTGCCCTGAGCCTACAGGAGCAGTATTTTTTCAATGCCACCCACCGCCTTTGAACAGCGCCATCTAGAGTTTTCTAAAATTGAAAATGGAATATCTCAGGAAGTGTACATCAGAATTACTTGAAACTTCAGAAGACCCTGCCGCTGCGGTTTCTGATTGGGCTAGGCCCGTCCATGGCTGCTTGCAGCTATATTTTAATGTTGTTTTTTATTTTGCAAAAAAATATTAAATATGCAGATTTTCCGATTATCACAAAATATACTGTAAACATAATTTAAATATTTTTTATTTAAATTATAATAATGAAAGTATTCAATGTTTGCAATATTTAAATGTTTGTTCCAATTATATTTTTCGCCATTATATTTCTTTGCACGTTTAAAAACCTTATTCGCCATTGACCCATATGCTCTATTAAGTGAAGAAATACCAAGAATCAAACAAACAAACATCAACCACTATCTGAGAACAGTACAGAGTACGGACTGTACAGCCAGCAGATGTCTCCCAGATGCATTCTGGGAGAGCGTGAGGGCAATATTTGCGCGGCGTTGGACCAAGTTTAACTCCAAGTCTAACGCTTATGAAAGCTGGGCTTTAACCGTTTGAGTGACAGGTGGCGTGTACCCCTAGCAGCCGGTGAGTGCCAGAACATTCCGAGGGCATGCTCGTCGTCGTTGACATTGCCCTACCTTGCTGGCCCAGGCGTCCTCGTCCCACGAGGTGAGCTGCAGCACTCGGATGATCTCGTTGATCTCGGCGCTCATCTTCTCGAAGGTGAAGTTGCGGTTCTTCAGGGCCTCCTCGACGCCTTGGCTCCCAGAGGTCTTGGTGGTCACAAAGATCTTGATGCCTGAGACGCAGAACCGCGCCGGGGGACAGTAAATACTGGAACACTGTTTACTGTACCGCAGGGGTTCTCTTTCTTTTCAGCCCGTGACCCCCAAAATAACAGTGTCAGAGACTCTCGACCCCCGCTGTCCCCAGAAGCATAACAGCCATATTATTATTATTATTTGATAGTGTTTTAATACAGGCTAATAGCAGAATGCATCAAAGTAATGTATACATTGTACTACTACTACTAACAATTATAGCTAAAATTACACTAGAGGGCTTGGCGACAGCTCATCAGCGATTTGCGAGTTGAATACATTGGCGGTGTGAATGCAGGTCTATTTATACAAAGGTAAATTATACTAAATGCCAAGGAAGCCAATCTTTCATAAAGATAATATATGACAAACATATCCGAACATAAAACAGGCTCATATGTATTAACAATGCGGCCAACATTACAATAATGAATAATAATTACATTATAAAACAATAATACATGTTTCCTGTCAGTAAACATTACCATTCCCTATTCCGTGTACATAACACAAGCAATAGCGTGTGGTGGATGCTGTGGCTCCCATGTACGCGTTCACCTGAGATGAGAACAGGCAGCAGCTCCTTCACTGTGTTCATGGAGTTGACTAGCATCACTCTATGCTCCTGGTGTGTCAGCTCCTGCTGTCGCTCATCTATCATCTTGGCCATCTTGGTCATGCCTGGACAATGCAAATGAATGAAGCACAGCCAGTAGCAACATTAGCATGCTCATTTAAACACCACATTAGAAACTGCTGTCAACGTTTGGGCTTTTTATTGGTCAAAGTTCAACTGATACTAACATCTTATCTGTTTGGCTCTATAGAGAGCGTAAGTCACTTCCGTTTATGAAATAATATGTATTGTAGTCAATGGCGAGAATCGAATTCTCTTTTGATCCCGTTTGAAATGTATCACGAAGTGCACATATGATGTTTGTCTATTTAAAAAGATAATTCTTCAAGTCAAGAACATTGCAGAATGTTGTAAAACTGTAATCTTCGGTTTTGTGTGTAACCCTCAGTGAAGTACAGCTGTTGTCTCGCACAACACGTCACCAAAACAATGCTTTCTCGTCTTGTGGGTTGTGGCGCGAGAACGTCATGACGTTACTTAATTAAGCAACTTATGGGTGTGTAGTCTTACTAATTACGGACTTTCACAGTCTTATACTTCAACAAATGTGTGACCAACTGAGTTTAACTCAAAACATTTTATTTTATAAACATACGTGTAACTTTGTGTCACAATTCAAACAGAATGAAAAAATAATTTGATTCTCGCCATCGACTATCATACATATTCTTTTCGATTTAAGGTCCCATAATGCGGAAGTGATAAAGGCTCTCTATAGCTCACATGCTGGCCTTAATGAAAATCAGACATTGGTCAAAATGCTGGAATAACTATTTAATTTCAGTATTTACTTTTTTTTTTACTTTGAACACATTACTGCATTTCTTGCCTTTCTGTCTTTCTTGCTTAGAACCATCGTTTAGCAAACTCAAACTGCTATTTTCATCCCAAACATCAATGTGTGGATAAAAAATAAATAAAAAAAACAGGACAAGCCTTCTCCAACATCATCTACAGCAACATCTTGCGTCACCAGAACACTGACCTGGGCCCAGGTTCTTTGTGTACGTGATCAAGTCCTCCATGGATTCCACCACCTCCGCCACCGTCAGGTACTCCAGAATGCCTTTGCACACCCGGATGATTTTACGAACCTACGGTAGGGTGACATAAGTGCAAATTGAGACGATTCCCTGTTTTCTGACCCTCTAATTAAGCAGTCAGTGGCTAGTGCCAGTCCACTCACCTAAGCCAACACCTCACCCAATCACATTTCATCATAGTGACAACTTGTCAACACAAGCGAATAGCATGACTGAGAGCTCCAGCTGTCCCTACCCACCAGGGGCTGACTGAGCACTAATCTATCTATCTGTTAGAGGACAGAAGATACAGTCATACAGCCCGGTAAACAGTCCAGAGGTGTGTTCACACAGTTCTTAAAACAGTAGCTGGGTTTACTTCCGAATGGAATCTCTCCGATTAGGCGTTTTCCGGTTAGGCGTTTACATGAAATGTCATCTAATCGGGCCTGGTGTTAAAACGCCCCGTCGCTATTTATTGGAATAGATGTTAAACATGCACACATTAGGCTCAGTATTGTAACGTGTCCCGCTAGCAAAAAGGCTAAAACCGTCTCGACTCTAGTTGTAGGCACGTCGTCGGGAGAGTGAGGCTATTTGTGTGACTTATGTAGATTTAAGGCTCCAGGTGAAGTCACTGTACTAACACCCATTTACTTCTTTGCCCGTGTGGCAATCGTCCTGTCAAAACATTGTACAGTGGCTGTGCAGAATAGCCTGCCGCCTCGTCTCCAAGTAAGTCGGTAACAACAGTAGTCAGTAACAACATTAGCCGAGGCCTGCACATGAGACCACAACCAGGACATAATCAGGTTTAAGAGTTTACATAAACGCAGGAAGTGACGCGGCGTGTTAAAAGTGTGGGTGTAAAGTGAGACCTGCAGAGAACTGAGAGATAAACATATGGATACAGCTTAGTTGCGTTTTTATTATCAATATATTGCAGTGGCACTTAAACCAATTAGCAGAGCAATAAAATGATATAATGTTGATAATGTGTGATAAGAGACTAACTATTGTATTGTATAATGTCATTGTAATTTGCTATACTTGAGCTCCAGCATGGGTCAAAAACAAAACCGCTATGATTTCAGAATTTGACGTTTTCAAAGCTATAAACTTTGCCATCTGATCCAGTCATTGATGCTTCAATCGATCAAACTCTGCTTCGCTGCATATTTCCCCAAAGATGTTGAGGAATACTGGCTCAAAACAGAATGCTACTGAGGGTGCACAGAATTGTAAGTAGACTGCATTAATAAGTATAGCCTCACATTCACACACACACACACACACAAGAACGTGACATATGTGTAGGCTAGTGCCTTGATGCATTTATGGGGATGGGGGCAGTGCTTCACTCTGCACATCACATACCTCAGCCTCATCGAAGGTCAAGAGCAGGTCAGAGGTCCCAGAGAGGATGCCCCGCGAGCCATCGATGAGGTAATCCCGGGCCGGTACGGAGTATGGATCAGCTTTCAACATAGAGGCAGCCTGCACCAGCTTAGTACAGGCGTTCTCCACCCTACGGGAAGCACACGGCGGCAGTTTTAAAGGCCTGCTGGAACATATAATACCATCCTGGATAGTCCCATTTATATGTTATAAGAGCACGCTTATAAAGGCTTCATTCATCATTAAATAAAGCCTCTGAAAGCACTAAACAAATTACTGTGTAATTTGTATGTGTGGTGATACATCTGTCATTACTGTGTGCGCATATGATTTGGAGGCTGATTGAATAAAACTGTTACAAGCAGCCCTTAATCTAAACTGGGACTGACAATGCAAAGCACATCTACTTCTACTGCTCAAGGCCCGTAGTGAAAACAGAAAACAGCTAGCCATAATATTATCAGCACGTAATCTTTCTAAAATAAAAGATTACGGTTATTTCCCGGTTACCCTTGTATTCATATGCTGCACAGCCACATTCTACGCTTGACTTCTACTATTCAACAGCATGGCTTCTAAAGCCAAGTGATGGGAGACATTTTAGAATGAGTGATGTTTTGGTAGGTGTTCTTAGTCAACAGTATAATATAGACAACACACACGTATTTGGAGCAAGGGGGGCGGCACATAGACACGCTGCAGGCCAGAAGCCAAGGAGCAGCACATGTTCCGATTCCCACAGAATGCTGAATTCCTGATGCTGCCCGGGGGCCCAAATGAGCTCGTCTGGGTGAAGGAGGAACATTAGCAGCATTTTCCACATACTAAAAGTCAGTGCAAAGCAGTCAGCTCAGTTTTCCCCCCTACACCTTTATGGAACAACTGAAGGCTATATGTGCTATATGTGTGCGGAGGCGTGGCCAGCCAAATGCATCCGTCACCGTGGAAGCCATGAGTATATAACCCAAATCCATGTACCAAAATCCACAGTTCCAAGAATGGCCATTTGAGGCTGGCTCCAAATGAGAGTCCATCCCCGTGTTAAAATGTCCAGCTTTACAGCATGGTAAAATAGCTCATTTCCCTGTGCAGTGTGCACAATAACTTTATGGGGACCGGGGAAAATATATATTAAGGCATACAATTATCTCATTATTATGGATAGCAGGGAGTTATATAGGCAAAGTAAGGCATTGCCAAGATGGCAACGGGCAGAACCAGCACAGCTCGAGCTTCCAACCTGTTCGTCAGAAGACCTATGGGTGACATCACAAAGGCCGTGTCTATTTATTTATAGACAACAGTATAATCGGACCTCCTGCTGGATGCTATATTTAGTGCAGGAGGCCCATGCGTTGATGGATGACGTCAGAGTAACGACTTGACTGCTATGTGCCAAATGTGTCAAGCGGACCTTATTATGGCCTTGTGCCTGCTAGTACTGTTTCATTGCTGACCTTGGGGTCTCCCAGCTTCCACAACCCCCCCGCCCCCCCGCCTCCCCTCCAATATGGAGTCATGAAGGACGGCGATGGTGGGAGACAGTTGCGTTCATGTCAAGGTAATGATTACTTTAAAAAGCCAACGAAGAAGTAAACGCACTGCTGAGTCAACAGGGGAGTGGCTTCATGGATTAAATGTGTATGAGATACCTCTCGCTAGGCTTTGTGTGTGTTTGAGTTAGCCAGAAGCAGCCATTGCCAGGGAAGAGTAAAGAAATACAGTACATGAAAAATGATATGAATTACTCACACTTCACAGAATGCTGGCGGGAGAATTTTGTTTTTTAAAGGCTCTTGTTCCTTTATAATTAATGTAGCTTTAAAATTTCTCAGGTACTATGAAGTTGACTGGGGTTAATGTTATTTTATTTATTCAGTGTGTGATCTACATTTTACATTTCTTTCCTTCCAGCAATTCCAGGCTGTGAAGGGTGACACTATTCTTTTAAGGGCAAGTATAACGGTATTCTTTCCTGGGCAAAGAGTCCCTCGCCAGTATTTATATTACACTAGGGCCTGGCTGTGAGACACTTAACATGCCATTGCTGACCTTTGCTTGGTTGCAAACAGCCATTACTGCAACAGATAAAAGGGTGAGAGAGGAAGAGAAGAATACCAAAGAGACACTGGTGGGTTTTACTTTTCACATACACTAGGAGTTGATTGGATGTGAAATAGAAAAGGTTTAACATTACACTGCACACATTGCGCGCATTGAAAAACCCAGTACTTTTGAGGACATCTTACTTGATGAAGGCCGGTGACATGTCCCTTTTCATAATCTGGTCTTCTGTGGTCTGGACTGTTTCTTTCCCCACCTGGAAGACATAAGTTATTGGTCAACAAAAAGTGTATTTGCTTACAATAACTGTACCTAACAGAACCCCAAGACCAGTTTCAATTTTTTCCCCAAACACGACATTCCACAAAAGTCTGAGTGGCTGTAAAGGGAAGTGAATAGCATGGGTCTACAGCGATTTCAATTCATATTGAGGAGGGCATCTTTAAACTGTTATTTAATAACCAGTTCCTTTTATCTTGTTTATTTAGGAACACATACTGTATACTGCATGGTGACGAACCGCTGAGTCACTGAGGGCACAGATGGCAAAAATTCAGCCCTGACTGCTGCTCAAATGTTGTTATAAAGCAGCTTTATACCTCAACCTCCGCCAAAAATTAATCACCCCCCACCAGCGTGACCTCAGCTATGCATGAGTCGCCTACATAGCACAGCCGTGTGAGCTCTGATCAATGCGTTTACCATCAACTGCTGTGCATTACCTTATTAGGCATAGCTATGCATGTGTCATTTGTTCCCTTTAATGAAAATGACATGTTCCCAACACTCACAGGAACACCATTTAGCAGTCTGGTGCATACTTGACAAGTGTTGCCAGATCTTAAGTTTGCAAACTTTGCAAATATGGAAATGTACACGAAATGTGCTAACAATCAAAAATAAAAATAGAGTTTACATTAAAAAGCAACTCATGCATCCGATTTTATATTTGAGTTGTTTGTGGAATTCAGGAAGAGTTTACCAGCATTTCCTACCGGGGGTGGGGGGTCAGTAGCAGAGGCATTCCAGATGGCTGGTGTGCAGCAATACTGGGACAGACTAGACAGACAGACAGCTCCTGGCTGTCTTTTCATTGGTCCACACACACAGGGACTCTGCCACTGAGCGATTATAAATTAGAGCTTTCGCCAAGCTAAAACTCACACCCTGTAAGTCTGGCAGCCTCACGGGAGAAGTGGAGCAATACATACTGCCCACCCCCTGTGACTGACTGCATGGGAACAACAGCCCCAAGGCAATGGGATAAAGTGTTCCAGTGTTGTTAAAGGGCAGCCAACTCGACATAAATACAAGAAAGTTTAAGCCTCACTCCGGGTGGGTTGCAATTACAGAGCGGCTAAAATGGAAAACCTGAATGTAAACTGAAAACGAAGTACCTGAATGTTCTCAGAGCCAAGCACAAGTTGAATGCAAACGTTTCCAAAACCCTCAACTTTTACTGCTACTGTAAAGCAGGTCTTGACTTTGCTCGATTACACTGGAAGTCTCAAACCTCTCCAAGAATAGACTCGCGGCGCCAGACTTATTCTGCTATTATATACTGTACAACTCTTGTCATGTAGGCACGTTTGTGACGTGAGGCTAGCTTTTGGTTCAGCCTATTACATAAGGCAGTGCGTTTCTGTTTTGTAGCTCTTCTGATTGAGAAGAAAGTTCCTCAGTTTGCACGTCTTAGCTCTAAACTGATTTGTTAAGGCCCCTACGAAATCCTACATGGGTTGAAGGCAAGTTCAGACATGACTATGACCGAAGAGAAGAGACAGTAGGAAATCTGGCAACATAGTGTAGGCCTTAAATAAGACACCCAACACAGCCAACTTCATTGCACAGAGCCTGTTATTTCACACAAGTTCTTAGTCATCACAGACAACGGTGTTCTTATTGGAGTGTCGACCACAGAACAAGACAAGGCCCTTCTCTACAGTATAGCCTAATGCAAGCTGACCACTAGGTTTTCTTGTGAGGTCTCCTTCCCTATGGTCCATAGAGTCCATTCCTGTGGCTTCACGTTGAACAAACTGCTTGTTGCCGCGGTCCAAACAATTTGCAGCAAAAAATAGACCAGACATGTACAACTGTTGTTGTCAAGCAAGGATCCAGTGCCTCTCCCCGTTTCACTATTTTGGGGAACTGTCAATTTTTCAGGGCAGATACTGCTGGGCCCACAACCAAGCACATAGGGGTTCGTACTAGTGGGTCATTCTTAATGACAAGAATTATCTCTAGTGTGGTCTGTGCTTTGTTTCTGTAAACTACCAACTGGCTTGTTGTTGGGTAACATATAGCCATTACTCAAACCACAGCACAAATAGTCTGATGCAAGAATACATCCTCCACTTCAAAAACCATCTTAAAAAGACAGTAGTTATTAAGTAACTAGAGTCAGTCTTCATTTAATCATTTGTTAAATGAGATTTTGGTGGTATGTTGGTGAATACTAAGCAGCAGGGTTAACCAGAAAAGTCATTTACGATTTGTGTCTGGAGTGGAAATGTTGACAGTCCTCGTTTCAGACAAGGGAGCAGTGATAAATCTGTGTTGTGAAGTAGCTTGATGAAGTTGCCGGGCCTGTAGAACAGACTGAGCATTGTTTACATATGCCCATCGCTCTCACAGGAGAAGAAAGGCCACTTTCAAAACCTCAAGGCTGTGAAGATACAGCCTGCCTTTCACATGTTGGGTATTTAGACCTACGATGGTTAAAGTCTGGCAGTTGGTCATTGGTGGCCTATAAATATGGGACCCCTGCCCTGCATGTTTTAGATGTCTCCCTGCTCCAACACTCAAATTAATGAGTCGTCATCAATCTCTGCAGGTGCCTGATAACGACCCATTCATTTTTATCAGGTGTGTTGGAGCAGGGAGACATCTACAACATGCAGGGCAGTGGGTCCCCAGGACCGGGGTTGTAGAAACGCTGTTCAGCTTTCCAGTGACTGCAGCTCACATAACTGTCTGGCACAAACTTACCTAGCCCACACAGATAGTCTCACATCTCGCCATTGCTGCATTTAAAGCAGTATCAGATGGCGTCTGTCTGATAATGGATCACAAGCCATATACTGTGAACTGAAGGTCAACAACTTTATCGTACCATCTGTCACGGAAGTAGCCACACCTAAGCTGTCCGACGTGACGAAGGCTACAAATCACAACCGCTACTACACTGTGCTAAAAGGGGCAGTCGCGTAGTAGGACAGAATACATTCCGACTACAGTACACTGTAGGTTGCATTAAAGTTTAGCTATTGACAATAATGCATCAATGTATCAGGGGAAACCTCTAGTTTATTGTGCAGTGGAGGCAGGACAGAATGAATATGGGTCGTACGCACATTACAATGTCAAATGTCTTTCTCCATCTGAATTCCTCAGTTCGAAATCCAAACAATATGCTTTATGAGTTTAGTTCATACAGTAGTATCTTCTTAAAACATGGAAATTCAACAGACTGGTAGGCGAAATGCACATGTGCTCAGGTATTATGAGATACAGTAGAGGCCGAACTGCGTCAAGGCTACGGCGTAGCCTACGTCGTAGCATATGCCGTAGCTTACGCCATCATGAGCACATTATTTCTGCACTGGTCTGTCGGCCGGGTGGATCTGTGCTCATTGACTGTGCATGTAAAGCCGCTCTATATGGAAGTGCCACGCTTAGTTCAGGTTCCTGAATTAGAACACTCATAGTGTAAAGGTTTTGAAATAAGCATGTACAAATATTTATTTCCAGCAAATCTTACTTACACCAACATATACCATAGGAAACCATCTGTTCTGATAGAAGATAGTAGAGTTTTTCTCTGCCCGAACAACAAGGAAATCCCATTGGGAAATCCCCTAAAAGTTGTAGTCTTTAGTCTGTAGGTTAATAATGCTCAAGCAGGGCATATGAAACGTTTCTATGCAACATATCTAATAATAAACCAGGATTGTTAAAGGAAAACAATCTTGTGAATGAACAGGACATTGGTATAAAAATCCATAAATCCAAAGCATATGGACATGCATCCACGAGAGGGTTGTTGGCTGCGTCGAATCGATGGACGGGCGGGCAGTTATGGAGAGGTGCACCTCAGCTACACGTAGGTTAGGGTCTATCCGTAGGTTACGGCATAGCCTAACGGCATGCACCCAATAATTGAGTGATAAATAGCTTAGAAATCCAATTGTGTTCCTGAGGGGCCTAAATCATTGACTGCATTGTTCCCTCTGGTAGTAGGCAACATTTCATTTCCACCTGCCAAATGAGTGCCTCTTCTATGGGTAGTAGCTTTAGAAATCGTCCCTTGGTGCTCTTGCTAGCTGCAGCAGCAGCCAGGCTTTCCTGAGCTGGCTTCCAGGATTTCCTCATCTATCGACACACAACCTCCTCTGCTTCCATCTACTCATTCCAACATTCAACATTCCTTATCTGGGTGACAAAAATAGGAGCATTATATTATAGAAGCCATTAATTCATTAAATCAATAGAATATATTTGAAGGTGGTCTTACAGTATTCTAAAACTGAGTGATTCTGTAAGGCTTTTTTGTCTCCAGAGGCCAGTTCGCAAAGATTAGAAAGCTAGAGCTTGTCGGTTGTAAATCATTTAACATTTGCCTGTGTTGTTGATTACTGTGTACAATTTACCACAGGTACAACCAACCCAAGAATTATCACAAATTGGCATCCGCTTCAATGTGAGGCCTATATGCATTTCTGAGAATTTCCTAGGACACAGGGAAAAAAGCACACAATAGGCCCAACGTCTGTCTACAACCAGCACACACTTTCAGAACAAAAGCATGGTTTTGTCATCTAAAGTTTACAGTGGCTGGACAGTAACAATACATCACATTGTAGTATAAGCAGGGCAACAAATCGGTTTAAACCATGCCACTGGCATTTACTCCTTTATCCAATTAGCTAGAAAAAGGTTCTGCATGTACAATGTATAATAAAGTACAGCAGGCCTGAAACACAAAGACATTGTTAGTCATCTTGAGAGAATTGACAGACTAGCATGGATCCATTTATGTTAAACACAACTGAATTACAAGTGCGTGTGCTCCTCAAACATATCAAAAAGAAAAACTTCACATTTCTCATTGGAAGGACCAACTTCACCTCCCTCTGATTGATGACTAGAACTGACTCTGCTCGCTGGGAGTTCTTGACATTCCCAACATTCTATTTAAATTGGGGGCTGCTTCATTCTCTTCATGAAAAAGGGGCAACAATGAAAGTCAACAGCACAAAACGTTAGTCAAGGGTCTTTTGGGATTTAGGATCCTTAATACAGCCCTTAGACTTAGACAAACACTCAAGTCTGCAAACAGACAATGAGAGCCACTAGCGCACCCAAACAATTGGAACCCCCAGCCACGACACAAACACAGTAGCTACTAGTAAAGTTAAGTTAGTTAATAATGTTTGCCCCCCCCACCCCCCATTTCCATGCATGTGGAATAATACAATTCATTATTCTCCAGTAGACCGCCTACAGAGTGCATTAAGGTCAGCTTGGCTCATCCTCGTATTCCCCAATGACATCGTAATGGAAAACGAGGTGAACAAGCGTGAGTAAACGTCATCTGAACTCCAAATCTAAAAGCCACTCCAGAGCGATAAGTGATTCCGTAAAAAAAAAACTTTAAAAAAAAACTATCTTGATTAGGTGTTTAGGCTTCAGGCCAAAAGAATAAATGTTTAACAGATTTTTATTAAAGGTATCCTACTAGTCTGGGAAACGGGTTCTTTTTCCCCGAGTGGGTAAAGACAAATAAAGGAAATGGATTTCTATGGCAGAGTAGTAACTGAGGAAGCAGCCTGAAACGGAGCTCATAATGCCTCTTGAGTGCCTGTGTGATGTACTGTACCGAAACAGGTGTTATTTTCAAGTGTAGCTGCACCCTAAAATGTGTTTTATGAGCAGTAAACAAAGTCATAGGATTGATCTGTGATGACACACATCAACGCTAGTGTTGATATTGACATAGTTCCCGGATTTTATCTAAATCAGCAATTATCAAATGAAAATGTTAATGGGGGTCCCAGTCTAAGCCCCTCCTTGACGCATTTTTCAAAGTTGTAGCGGATGGAGTCAGGCTCAGAGCTTGGGTGCAGTCACGCTGTTAAGACTAATTTACTCATTTACAGTCAGTCGTTCTTGAGAACACCTGCCAACTTCAAGCTCAAATCAAACTCCCTCATAAGCTCCACCCCACACTTTGAAACACATTGCAGAGCCAAGCAGCATTCTTGTTCTGAGAGGTGTTTGCCACTTTGTAGCCGCTGCGTAGACGTACCATTTTCTCAGCACGCACATAGTGGTAAAGCTAGCAAAATGCGAGGAGACATTTGGTGAATTTGACTACATTTTTATTATCGCACAATTAGCTTGCAATAGCTGACTACCTGTACCAAGTGCAGCAGTGTGTTAATTTGTGTGTGTCTCTATATTACAAGCAGGAAAAACGTGAGCTGGGACAGGCCCAAGACAAATTACTAAAAGCAAACAGGATCCATTTTCAAATTAGAGGTGAAATCAACAATAAAAAGCATGTTCAGCTATAACATTTATTCACTTACCAATGACTCATACAGAACTAATTACGTTTTTAATCCATAAAGGGAAGGTCTGACCGTTCAACAGTATCATAACACTGTGCATGCTGTCTTGTTTCTAGGGCAACTGGAAATAATTAGAGGGCTAGGTTCACTGCTGTTGGAAATCCTTGATCACTCGAGATGCCCCAGAGCGCAGGGATAAAAGAGCACAGGTCACCTCACCGTTAAAACCAGAGGTATAGCGGAATACAGTATTATAGCTGGATTCAACTATGTTTTGCGATCAAGGTCTTCACAAGGCAATGAATCCACCAATAGATAATGTAGCCTACTTTTTGTGTGATTTTATACAGACACATGTAGGATGTGCATTTACGTATTATTTTGAACTGCAATCAGTCAGTGTTTTAGGATACAGTTATAAAAATGAGACTGCCAATGAGACTACCTACATTTTCAACTGTAACTTAATACATCTCACTTATTAAAAAAGGTTTACAACCCTGTTATGCATCAACGTGAAACCATATGAAATAATGCTTTCATAATGTGTTGTGTCTTGCAGAGTGACAGCTACAACCGTCACGCACTTCTTCTTCACACTCATCTGTGGAAGGAAGTTATGTGGGCGTGGGTGTGGATCTGAAAAGGACCATTATGCAGTAGGAGAAGACGTTTGCTTTGAGAAAACGCAAGACAATAAAGTCTACCATATTAACTACATGTCAATGGCAACCAAACGCTACTGTAACTGAAATAATTCCTTAAAAGGAGACGAAAGACCCAATTGTCCAACTTTATCTGTGGACTGTCAAGCAGTCTAGCTTCACCGCACTAACAAACAGGGTCTACAAACTTTTATCATTGAGGAAACACATTTTCCTCTTAAATCAGTATAGCTTTTTTGCAAACCTCAAACTTTGGGAGCCTAAATAAGTGACTTACTTGGTAGGCTTAGGGGGTCTACTACATCGTTTTCAGGCTGAGGGTTTGTGTTTCCAATGTATTTTAGACATATTCATGGTGAAAACGCATGGCATACATATGGCAGCAACATTTGCGATTAATCAAAATGTCATTATTGCATGATTGTCTGGTCTTTATGGGTTAATATAGTTTTAACTTTTGATTTCTATAACTGTTAGTTATTCTACAAAACTATGTTTGTGAAATGTGTTTGGCTTTCACGCCCTTGGGGAAGGACTGACAACCACATCACTCATCTCGTCATCTGCTGCGGTTAGTGGGTTAAAAGTTAACTTAATTCACAGATGCCTGTGTATGCTTTATTCAATGTATTTATGGGTGGCCGATCGATTGGACAGATTCAAATGAGACTTCGAATAGTAGCCTAATGCATATTTCCATGGAATTTTAAACAGCGCAGATACACACAATAGCGTGGACGTGATTTCAAACACCCCATGAATCTCTTAAGATTTCACCGACTCGGCTACGGCAAAAAAAAAAGAAAAGAAAATGACAGTCGACTGAAGTACAGTAGGCAGGGCATATTTTCAAGGGCGTCTCTGCCCTTTTGCACTAAAATAATTTCATACAAACTTTATTGTAAATTGCATAATCCCCGAATCAAACTAAATGCAATGTATATATATACACATTCATACAGCGGTATGACCATATAAATCCCCAAATAATGAGAAAGCAGTCAACTCTGGACAGGCAGCCTGACGAATAAATCTGTGCTTTACCGTACATACATCAAAACTAAATAGTACAGAGTACACGCACCCGGACAAGGTTGCTGACCGCTGCTTGTACGGCGGCCACTGGCACGGTGAGATCCGGGATTGCTTTTCCATCAACTTCCCCTTCTTCGTGCATAATCACCAGATGGGATATCTGCTGAGCCACCGGCTCCAGGATACTTTCTATCGTCTTAGTGTGAAACACCGGCATGATGACTACTCGAGACCACTATTCAAGAGAAAAATAATAGAAAACGTTTTGCGCTTCAGTTATTCTTTCCTGCAACTCATGCGAGACAGTTCCAACTCTTTCCCAGGACAGTTCTTACTCTCCGGGAAGACTACAACTGCTCCCCTTGAAACCAACCTGAAAAGCTCACAGCCACAGAATGAGTGACCAACCTACGACTCACTGAAAACACATTCGTATTCTGACCAATCAATGGAATGGCAGCCATGTCGCTAATGTACCCGATTGGCCGATGTAAGTGCTACTCTATCAGGACACGCCTCTCCATTCTACAGCGTACACATACATAGTCGAGTTTGCTAGAGATGTGAGTGCTCCCAAAATTACGTAATACATTCTCTTGCCCTAAAAAGGGAAATATGTGTTGTGTGGAGCGCAATCCAAACTGCAAGTAAGAGCCAGTGTAAATTATGACTGGTAGAACAAGTTCTGGTCGTGGTAGATTTGGCAGGCATAGGAGAGGGTATATTTTTGGCTACACACAAAGCACAAAACCATATTCTACTATAGCCACCAGTCAATATAGGACCACTATACAACTAAATTGTAATTGTGGGCTTATTGGCTAATACGTTTAATGGTAACCAATAGGCCTAGTCTATTTTTATATTCTTCCACTTTTATTTATAACTGTCTGAAATATAAACCGAAAGTCTATAACATTAGGATGTAATCTATTGACAGTACATGCACTCCACAAATAGATCATATTAAATTACTCAACTAATTTATTTTAGATAAAGATAATGTTTTCCAAAAGGATGTGTTTAGTAGGCTACAGCACACGTTTCCTTTAGCCTACTCACACCCTGAATAATACAATGTTGTAGTAAGTAGGCTACTAAAAACCAAATGAAGCAAACCAGCTAAGGAATTCCCACAGATTCCCAGGAGAGGCTGCAAGCAGGCAGCCATTTCCTAAAAAGGAAGAGTTCAAAAAGCAAGAATCACCAAGGAAGTTTCTCAGTTTGAGCCCTTGTGTAAACATAATGAACTAAATACTGATGGCCTTTATATGGAGTAGTTAACATGGCATGCATACAGCTCATAAATTGTGTGCCACATTCTTATTATTAATAATAATAATAATAATAATAATAATACATTTAATTTGAGGACACATTTCAAGACACTCAAGGACATCTTACATTGTAAATATACAAATATACAGATGGATGGTGAGGAGATTAGCCTAAGTGAGTGGAACAAAACGTTAAAATCAGATCAGCAATACACTGGGAGACTTTTTAATGAGCCAATTTAATTGTTTCTATATTTAAGTGTGATCGCATACAGCTTACTGATATAGAGGTTTAACGGTGATCAGTAGTCTTACCACATCATTATCAGTATAGGTAGATCTACTTATTTAATACATGCTGTCATTTATTTCTAGTATCATGATCAAACACCTTGGTGGAAAGCTTGGTTAAATTAAACATAAACATCCTGGTCACCAGCCTGGTCACACACTGCTCTGGGATGGTATCCCATTCTTCAACCATGCATTTGTCAGCCAACGTGGATGTGTTGGTCACTCTGGCATGAACAGCACGCCCAAGGTGATCCCACAGGTGTTCACAAATGTTTTCTTTTTGTGTGTATAGTTTAACATTTAAAATGTTGCTTCTGTAATAGGCCTACGGTATAATATAATAGTCCAATAACATATTTATTTTTGATGGTTGCTTCTCTTTAACCATGATCACCTGCATAATCTTAAACACGTTAAAATGTCAAGCTTATATTGCCCTGTAGGCTGCCATGTGAAGTTGGAGTCCAATCTCAATCAAAGGTGGGCTATAGGTCTCCTGACAAGACTTTCCTTCCTGTGAGAAGCCTCTGACATGTGGGTGCCAATAGAGTCTGTCTGCCAGGTCAAGTTGGGTGGCCTCCATCTTCCCCTATTCAGCAAATGATAATAATAAGGACCTGATTTATTCAGGATGAATGTCTGTAAGTAAAGAAATATGTGTGGGCGCCAAGGTTGCTTACACTGAACATTTTTGCTATGAACTTGATAAAATCTGTGTACAAAAAACAACAAGAAAAAAAAACTTTTAAGTACATTTTACTGCTGTATTATCAAGAAATCATTGTTCTCACCGAATCTTAAAATTACAATGTAATTATTACGATAGTTGAATAAATATATGTTACTATACCACAAGATGCATATTATCATTGTATGGTCTTATACGAGGCTGGTAGTCTACAGCGCGGAACGATTCTAGAACCGATCCTCAATATGTGCCACCCTCGTAATAAAGGCATACGCATGAGCATGAACTAACTATACATCCACATTACTTCTTGAACAATTCTGAAAAGTTGTTCAAATGTGATCTGATATAGTACTACTTTTGACTATCTGACACACCTTTTCGTTTGACAGTGAACATTCCTTGTACGTCGTTTGGGTTTGGCTGGAGAGAACACCTGATGACCCCGTGTGGTTATAAGTTGTAAGTACAACGTCATGAAATTAACAGAGGAGGACGTCGACATAGTAATTCCTTTATGAAACTAATGAAAATTAAATTTGAATTAAAATGTGAACTGATTTTGATACTAGTCTAATCTATTC
>JAODTR010039012.1:0-20129 GCA_025399935.1 Amblyopsis rosae | reverse complement strand
GCAGGGTAACTCCTTCTCTTTTTAAGTTGTTCATGGGGGTCTTCTGAACCATTCTTAGTCTGGCCCCTCCCCTGAGAACACTTTGCCTTGTAAGACCCTACCAGGAGCACAAGGCTCCAGACAACACAGCGCTCAGGTTCATAGAGGCACCCAAACCTAAAACCACGACAAGGTGATGGTTCCCGGAGAGGTTTTGTTAATTTAATAGTATGCAAATACATTTACACTGTAATTTATGCTATATATTACCTACCATATGTTCACGTAGTTATAGCCATACCGTATAAATGGCATATGAGTATTTGTCTGCATCTGTCATTGTTTATTCAACCTGGCTAGCTTCTTTTGTATCTCAAATCACATTGACACGGTTATAGCACTAGGGACCAGAGAGGCGGTTTTTGTCGACAAGAGTTCAACCAAATGTCGGAAGTACAGTATGTATGTTTGTTTTTGAGAAACGAAAGAGGTAGACCAAAAAAAAAAACACACATAACTTTCGTAACACAAACAGGAGACCAAATATTTCATAATTTTTATATGTATTAATATTATTTCATGTCAGTGTGTGGATTTACAGTACAGTTTTGAGCTAAGGAAGTTAACAAAGTTATGCAGTATTGAATCATGGCTTGCATTCATTCATTTGTATTAATAACTCTGTTTGTGTGAGACAGACAGGTATAGCTGCCTGCTATCAATGCTATCAGACTGAAAGGAGACGTCTTTGATAGTATCTGTGTAGCTAACACACACACACACACACACACACACACACACACACACACACACACACACACACACACACACACACACACAGATAACAGCGGGACATCACACAGACGGCTGTCGCTTCATGCAATATCTCAGCAACAGATGTTTAATGTCTTTGAGTCACACACATACGCCCTCAACAATGCATTTACATAACCACAAGCACACACATATACAGTACAAACATATGCTGTGGATTGCACACGCACACACACACGCACGCACACACACACAGGCACACCCATATAGATAGCCTAGCCTACAAACATAAATACTTTTATTTACAAGTGGCAATGTGTAATTTGTGTGTAAGGGAGATACACCACACTGAAAAAGATTAACAATGAGCATGTTAAATGTAAACTCCATTCACCATGTTGTGGGCTGAAATTTGACCCAGGGAGCTGTTCTCCTTGTAACGAATGTGTATGTCTGCGTACAAGAACATGAATAGATGTAGCCCCACTGCATGACACTGCAGCTGGTGTGTGTCTCTGAGAGGTTGTAATTAGACTAAAAGAAACCCAGGAGCCACACCTCTCCTCAAGGAATAACTACACTCTTTTCTTATCTTACATTAACTTGTGATGGTCGCATGTTATACACTGTCACACACGCATGTAGCACGCACGCACACACACACACGCACACACAAGCACACACACATGCGCACACACACATACAGTCAATATTATTTATGTAAAAATTCCTTTCCTAGTGTATTGCAAAACTCTCTCTTTCTTTCTATCACACACACACAAACAGAGTCTTGACCATTAATCAGTCAATATACCCCCCATGGGACATTCAAAAACATGCACACACACTCACAAAACCATATACAAACACATGCAGTTTGTCCTTTAATCAGCTGTGCGCCCCATCGGCTCAACAGACTTACAAGGTTCATTTGTCAATTAGCCTTTCCCAGAGAACACTGTTGGCACAGCAACAAGCACACACTTTCCCATTCCTACCCATGAGAGCTGGGCCCAGATGTGTGTGTGTGCATGTGCACGTGTGTGTGTGTGTGTGGTGTGTGTGTGTGTGTGTGTGTGTGTGTGTGCAGTACAAAGTACAGATGAAGAGTTTGTGTGTGTGTGGGTTTGTGCTTAAGATATCAGATGAATAATGTCACTGATAAAGCATGTGTGCAAGCATAGTGTTTGTGTGTGTGTGTGTGTGTGTGCAACCTAATGCGATTTTGTGTGTCACACTGGCATAGTGTTGTTCTGGCACCTTGTAATGCAATGCCTTTCTCAGGGCTGAACAGAGACAGGACTTAACGTCTCCAGGTTACAGATCTCTCGCTCTCTCTTAATGTCTCTCTTGTCTAGATCGGGGCCTTCAAAAAGATATTCTTCAACTTAATGGGACTACCTGGTTAAATAAAGCAAACATAATGAGCTTCTGTGTGTTTGAAGAGGAAAGGGCATTCCCAGCCAGGCTGCCAGACACATTTGTAAAGTTGCAGAGTAGCTGCAGATTGGTTCACACTGGGAAACCTGTGATGTTGACGAAGGTAGAATACCTTTGTTGGCATCACTATTGTGATGTGTTCAAATAAAATGTAGTCATTTTTGGATTTAAGGAATAAGGAAGGGGTTACAGTAAGTAAAAGATTTAAATACAACACATACATATGGCTCCAAACAGGGGAAATTGGTGGCAGTTATATTTTGCCCACTGTTAAATCTTTTGACTACTTGACAAGCAGCATGCAGTGTATAGTAACTTTTATGCAGACACATAGTGGAAGGGAATGCCAGTGAAACCAAGACTGTAGACTTTAGTTTATATGAACAGTCAATTGATGCAGCAGACAGAACAGAAACTTATACTGTACATATAGAATGTCATTATCTGTTGGTATATTTTTGTCTTATCATTATCTGTTGGTATGTTTAGACTTTAAAAGTAAATCCTTTGTTAGACCGAAAGGCTGACAACAGCATGATAAATAATGTTTTGCAGAGGCAATCCTTTACCCCCGTGGTTCTCAAAGCTAGCACTACAGATAATATTAACCTACTTCACAATTAAAGCTTCACTCAGTAATACAGTTTAGAGCCATGGTGATTTTCCAGAAGTACGACTTAAACATCAGCGGGATAGTTATGTACACAGAAGTTATATAACCCTGTATTATACCTTAGAATATGATTGAGCTAATTCGGCCTGTAATGTAGGCCGTATTAACTTCAAATCCAATCACAGCTCAAGTATCAGGCTTAGAGAAAAGCTCTGCAGCCATTCAGAGTCAGTTAGCCAACTAAAGCAATGACACAGTGTTAATCAGTGACTGTTAACAAGCATCCAAAGTATTGTTAAGTGAGGCTAACAGCACCTTGGCTCATGCACACTTAAACAAAGCAGAATCAATCACAACTTGACATTAAATAATGCAACAGTAATGTCAAACACACACACACACACACACAATCACACAGTCATCTAAAACAAGCAATTCAACCAGATTGTAGATGGATACTGGTACTTGTTGACATCATTTGGAGTATGTTCATTGTTTTTGGAGTGGTTGCATACGTGCAGTTTGTGTGCACATTTGTGACATTTCTGTTTGTAATGACATCCAGCCTTTAACTCAGTCCAATGCTACTGTGTTTGCTGTAAGTCAGTCAATTTAGCGCTGCATTTCCATATGAACAAAAAACTAAAAACATCTATATGAAATACTAAAATTAATAAAGTGATTCTGCTTCTTTACTTACTCCTTTTGCTTTATTCTGGTCTGTTCTGTTCCTATCTGCTCTGCTTTCCATTCAAATGAATATCCTAGATGTTTAAACATCTGACATTGAGCAACAGCACACAGACCAAACATTTTACTGTAATCAGACTTGCTGATCACTACCAACAAGCATACACAGAAATACACATAAACACACATAAAATAGATGAGTACAATGGAATTGCAACATCCTATAATCACTCGCTCACTCACTCACTCACACACACACACACACACACTCTGATTGGATATGAACTCTGGCAACTTGTATCCTCATGGGGTCCAGTAATAAACATTTCTTTCAAAGACATCCTCTCTGTCCAGAACATATGTACAGGGTCTACACAGAGGGCACACTGTAATAAATGATCAATGTAACGTGTAACGTTTGGGACCAACAGGTCGCTATTTGTGACATGTGAATGTAAAACATTTGTATTGATACTTACATTCTGGTAACAGAGTTTCTATAGTATGTATTATGTTTGTGCACTGTCGTCATATTATTTGCCTTTAATTTGCAGTGATGTTAAATATCTTTTAAAAGCACTTCATAGCAAAAATGATAAATGTTTATGAGTTGCATTTTGTTTGTTCCGCTCCCTATGGTGGTTTGTGCACAATGTCAGCTGAATCGTTTATATGACATTACATCATCCAAATGACCTAATTCATCTGCAATTCAGTAACGGCTTGAACCAATCAAAGCCATTACACTCAAACGTGTTTTCACTGAATCAACTTTGTCTCAGAAAAGATTATTGTATCAGCTTAGCTGGCTGTGTCCATTTTACTTCACTAATGCAAATGTTTTGCAGTGTTACAGCAGACAACCTTTTTCACCCCTTCTCCAGCTAACAGGTTTGACGCTAATCTGAGGTTAATCAGACATGCAGCAGAGTTAAATAGGGGCGTGTGTTTATTCAGTTCTAAACTGCGTTTAGATGCTTTGTGCATCGATTTGTCTCGTTGTCCTTTGATGTGTGTAGTTGCCCTAATTGTTGCCCTCCCATAAAAATAGACAGACCAGAAAGTAACTGACAATCATTTAAACAACTGCTAAATGAGCAGAATAATTCAGTACTCCATATTTACACTGTTAGCCTTTCTGTGTTTGTTTATGTTAGCTTGAGGGAAGAATCTCTCCTCTTGCCTCGTGCAGCTTTTTCCTGCAGCACAAACATTGAGCCAACCCCGGCGTGGTTTGAGGCAGCCAGGGCCGTCAGAATTGCAAAGAAAACATGAAATCCACTTTCAGCTCAATCCAAGCTTTATTATAACACTGAATTAATCGGCTGGAATCTGCTGGCACAATCAAATGTAGACTTAACCCTGCACCTCTGTGCAATTATAGACAAATTGTTGTTGAACAATATCAAACATGTTTTTTGGAGAATTGTTGTTGTTTTTATCACAGTTTCTTCATGTAAAATATAAGTGTTCTTAGATTGTGTCTGGGAAGAAAATATAGACAGTATATATCTTTTTTTCTTTTCTAAATTACATATATCAAGTGAACATTTACAGTAAACTGATTTTTAAAGATACTATGTCCTGGGGTTTGACAGGTTTAACTCAATGCATACTGATTTGATGTCTTGTGTAAAATATTGCTCAAGGCATAAACAAAACAAATATAAAGCAAGTTACTGTAGGCATATTTATACTTAAAGGGTGTTGCACTGCAAATGTAGTGTTCTATGGCAATAACTAAAAATACTACGTTATTAAATCTATTTATTTCACGATGGAATTAGCATCTCTGTGGTCAAAAATAAAAATGTATTCATTCCTGTATGAGGGGTTAATTGTCTTGCTCAAGAGCATGTTGGCATGAAATGGCCCTTCATTTACATGACGGCCTGTACAACCCCAGCCACCCTGTTGCCCCCAAGTGTACCAGCGGACCAAATAAACAATGACTGAAGGAATAAACACATGGTTGGGACAGTGTTGCAAACTTGCACATATAATAATAAGAACTTCAAAGGACTCATATTTACTTTGCTTGTAAGAATCCACTCACTTCCATCGCTTGTAAGATCTTATGGAATTAGCAAACAGGCAGTTTTAATGTGTTGGTTTCTCAGCTGTTTCAACCAGCACACATTCACTAGTAGAAACCTAGTGGTCTATTGATCACTCTGGAGGATTCATTTGTGCAGCTCAAAGGTACAACATACCATAGTTTTACTACAAACATCAAACATCAGTGGAGTAAATACTGTGTGCAATGTTGCAGCTTGTATCAGCAAAACATTCCTGGTGTAAAACAGCTAATCTAACAATAAAAGTCTTTCAAGAGCTTTAGTGTGAAACTGACATTATGATCTCTATCGGAATGAAAAACTATAAAGCAGACTGCCTGCATCACTTTAAGATCTAATAGTACAAACTTACAAGCAAATTAAATAAGTTGTGACTTGTATTGAAGATAACTATATAATCTTTGTATAGGATCACATTTAGTTGCCAATGTGTGTAATCATGTAGTGAATATAACAAATTAAAGGCAGGGTCAGTCATTCTTGAATAACTTAGCGCTCACATCAAAACAGTATCGCTCTGCGGTTCTCCGCAGTGGCGCCTCACACGTCGAAATGCATTGTGATGTAAAGTACTACGGCTTTGTTGATATGAGCAGTGTTCGCCACTTTGTTTATGTTTTTATTTACAGATCCAGGGCTGTGTAGAAATAGCATATACTTTTATCAACACGCACAGAGAACGGTAAGCTAGCGTAATGTGAGGAGATGTTGACAAAAAGTGTATTGGCTTACAATTATCTTGCAATAGCTGTACCTTTAATAACTATAGCTTTAACACACAATAGGAAATAATTGCTCAGCAATCTGCCAATCACAAAGACAGTGGTCCTGCTGGTGAAAATAAAGTTCTAACCAACAGCACTTTCCATCGAGTCATTCCTATGCGCTTGGATTTCCGCTCATCGTCTTGTGAGGGCGTAAAACGACGCCTTTACCTGATTAATTTTCACAGCTCATATTGTTCCCAGCTGGTCTGAGAATGCCAGAGAATACCTTTCAGTCTGCGCTCCCATCAGATCCAGTCGTCCTCGCCTACTTACGGCCTACTGTCTGTCACTTAACACCTTGACAGGAGCGGCTGCAAGGTTATAGGTGCTGTTTAACGATGGGGCTGAGTGTTTCAGCCTAGCTGGTCTGAGAGTGCCTTCCTTTTTGACTTCCGCTGCTGTTGTCAGAATTTGTTCTTATAAGTCTCACCTGATCCATCTGACAGAGAAGACAGCGTTCATGTTGCGTTCTGTGGCTTTACATATTTAAAAGTGTACATCCACATATTTCCAATGCTGAATTCAAGCAGAGAGGAATTGCATTATTTTACAAACATAATATTTTACAAGCAGCATATTACTTGGCATAATTCAGTGGGAGCTGGATGGCTAGAGTACGGCATGTCAAATGTCACACGCACACACAGAATAAACATATTTCCCACATGCACACGCACACACACACACACGCACACACAGACGCACTCACACACACACTGATATATATACAGTATATCCTACACAGGAATATGCATTTGTCTGAATTCGAAACCATGGTTGTTATACATCTGATTCTGATTCTTGGCGTTGAAATTGAGCTAGGTCCTGTAGCTAGCTTCTCCAGGCTCTGACAAGTACCTCCGAAACAACACAGCAAGGCATCTACAGTATACATGATGATAAAGCAATGAGTCTGCACTGTGTGGTCTCGGCAAGCCTCTCCTCAATTACAATGCCTTTGTGAATGCTTGCATCAATGTAGATGACACATTGAGGACAGAGTGGGCTTACTGTATTTGTCAAGGTCCACAAATACTAGGTGTATTTTAATGCAGTATGAGCTATACATTGTAACATGTGCATTCTCACTGTTCTAACAAAAGGTCATAACCACAACCACCAATTGAATAATAGGGAAATGTGTGCACAATTTTATTGACCACCTTGTTTCTAAATCATGAAATCATCTCCCTCCCCCTTCCCCTGCATGTTGCGAGCCCTCGGGGGTCCCCACCCCATGCAGCTTTGAGAACCACGGGGGTAGAGGAGTGCCTCTGCAAAACATTATTTCTCATGCTGTTGTGTATGTGAGATTGTCCACATGGCTTTCATTTGAAATCTCTCTTCTAATAGAACACGGCCACATAAGATTAACGGCTTGCTAACTATCCTCTGGGGACCCAAACAGACCTAGCCTGTAACTTCTCTCCCAGGCTGTAACTGTACATGTAAATATGAATGTTGTTGGTTTCTGGGTCAAATATGATATATGTGTGGCAGGTTAACATGAAACATTATGTCCTGCTTTTCCAGGTGAAATCATATAGGCAACAGAAAGTAAGTGTGATATGTGATATATCTAAATACATGTAACGGTGCACAGATAGCCAATAAGGGCATGTATAATACTGTATGTGCCTAAACTCAAATGAATGCCCTTTGAGCACAGATTATGTCATTTTCTGATTAAGTCACACATGGACACCCTTGTATAAATCAGAATTCAAATAGAGAGGCGTTCATGAATGTGTGAGAGATCAATAGCAGCAGGAGCTAAATGTACACTGGATTGCATTCATTTGAAACGCCGCTGTATTACTGTGTATGGGGAGGGGTAGATAAATGGTGGAGTGCTGTAAGGCGAGGAGTAGAGAGGAGGGGAAGGACAACAATGTTTCTCTAAACCTGGTTTCAATCACAGGGAAAGTCTGAGGTCGGATATGCTATATTTCCCGAACTGGACAGCTACTGTCTTACTGCAAAATGCAATAAACCATTCAAAGCACTTGTAACGTTAGTCACAAATATGCAGTCACTATGGGACCCATCGTTACGGTGTCTCTACATTGTCCAAGTGGCCGCTGAGCCACAGCAATGACTTAGTGCATGAGGAAAGCACACAGACAGAGATTTATTCTCAGTTCAAAAGGCCACAGCGTTTGTTATCCGAATAGACAGACTGTTATTAGCTGGACAGCACTGAAGGACTCCTACACAGGGTGTATGTGAGTGTATGGGAGTTTGTTTCAAATACATGTTTGTGTGCGTATGTGTGACCTTGCGAATGTATTTTTGCTTGTATCTACAGTACTGACCTATGCTTACATATACATAGGTCACATAAGTTATACAGTATACAGTGTGTTATACAGTGTGTATATTGCATGTCTGTGTGTGTGCGTGTGTGTGTGTGTGTGTGTGTGTGTGTATTGCATGTCTGGATGTGTGTGTGCGTGTGTGTGTGCGTGCATGCGTGCGTGTGTGTATTGCATGTCTGGTTGTGTGTGTGTGTGTGTGTGTGTGTGTGTGTGTGTGTGCGTGCGTGCGTGCGTGCGTGTGTGTGTGTGTGTATTGCATGTCTGGATGGGTGTGTGTGTGTGTGTATTTGTGCATGAGAACAGAGTGCATAGACGCTGCCCTGTGTTTTCATGAGACTGTTTGCAGTCATTTGTCACTATGAGAGCGCTGACTTGACATTCTGAGATTCCAGTTGCCATGGCGCTGACTGGGTCAGATTGAGAGCAAAGAAAGAAAGAAAGAAAGAAAGAACAGCTAAATGTAGGTGTTTGAAACACTTGAAGAGAGCTTGTTTGTTGTTGTGACAGTTGTATGGCATACAGTACAGTACGTTGTCATTGTGCCATCACTACAAAAAAAACAACAGCACGTAAATGTGACATCACATTGGAATATCAGCCAATGCGATTGGCCAACAAACATTGGCCCTGTTAAATAGTGACTTACCAGCGGTGTACTGAAACTACGTTGATGTGGGCCAACAGTGACATGGCTCTGTAGTGTAGCCAGCGTGATGGATGGCTATTACCCTGTGCTTTTATAGTGAAATAGTGAAAAGGGGTGAAAGGATGGATGGAGAGATGTTAGGGGGGAGGGGCATGATCCCCAGTAACATGTGGCCCAGTGCCAAGCTGGCCACAGCCTGGTTTGCTCTCTCTCTCTCTCTCTCTCTCTCTCTCTCTCTCTCTCTCTCTCTCTCTCTCTCTCTCTCTGCACACCTACAAATGAACTCATGTGCACTACATACTTGCACACTTGCGCATACGTGTGTGTGCGTGTGTGTTTTGCAGTGCTTGGAGTGTGGCCAAACACCACAGCCACCAAGGGTCTCAAGCATTCCCTTTTTATCGCCCCTATACGACTGAACTCAAATATCCCTCGCTCTCTGCCCTCATCACTCGTTCCTCACTCCCACCCCCAACCGTCCTCCGTGCGGACAATTGCTTGCCTAGCAACGGCGCAGGTACAACTAATAATCTAAATTACAGCAAATACATGTTAATAATACATATGTAGTTTTTTAGAATACTCTGTTATGTTTTGCAAATGTAGCCTGTGCCAAAGTCTATAAAAAGGCCTTCTACACTAGTTTATCTCTACCTGTGTTAATTAAATGTGTGAGATATATGATGATCTTTGTGGTCCGTTTCGGTTTGATCGTAGATTTAGTAGAAAAACTCATTGCTCCATGGTTTTCTGTGTCGTACAAAAGTGGAAACAATATTTAGAGAAAATATTTAACATTTGCTTTCCTTATCTCTTTTGTTGTTTTTACTAAATCCACTTATCCACAGTGTCATATCAACGACATCATGGATGATACCATCCAGTACCACAATAACTCTTAAACCCTATAGTTAAAACCTTTGGTCCAATGGTTAAAACACACCAATGTGATAACTAAGAAGCTCTTTTAATTTATTGTTGCAGCCAATCAATGTATACCACCCTTTTGAGCTCTCTATCAGCAAATGTAACAAAACAATAATGGATTGTCCTGGAAATGTCAGGTTATGACAGAAATAATAACAATGTCAAATAAAAATTTCTCAGAAAATTTAAATATCACAGACTCAGAAATGTCTGTGTATCATTAGAAATATTAAATAGCACTGAATTGAAAAATGTTTTAGTGTAATTGATGGTAATATAATAATACAATAATTTATTATTTCAAGAACTTATTTTCTCTTCAATGTGTAATGTTATGCACCAAACCCAACTCCAACTTCCAGACAATTCCTTTTGTAATTAAATTGAAACATTAGTGTATGTTTTGTTCTTTTGTATTGATACCTGCTGTTACATAAGTGGATTAACACCCCATGCACCGTTTCAAATGCATATTTCTCAAAAAAGGTGCCCAACAGTAGGTTGTCATTATGGCCTTGAGCTGTAGTAATAATTCTCATGAGGTTATATAACCAAACAATCCTTTTGTAGACACATGGCCAAAATGTAGTACTTGATCCTGGAGAATTACCATGGTCACAGTATTATTGTAATAGAATAAACTAAAATAAATAAAAATGTATGTAACATAGCTGTTTTCATGTGTGACTTGGCATGTGACTCGAGTATGTGTGAGTGAGTTATTGATGTTTTTGTGTATATTTGAAGGCCGCAATAACAATCAATATCAATATCAATATCAATATCAATATCAATCAAACACTGAAAATACTGCATCATATAAGATTGCATGCGCATGTGCATGTCAGTGTGTGTGTATCTATTATAAGTATTTAATTCCTTCTCTGTGTGAGTTGTGGTAGAGTCAGAGAATGATCACATACACACAGCCAGTAGGTACACACACACATACGCACGCACACGCACACGCACACACACACACACACACACACACACACACACACACACACACACACACACACACACATAATACGTGCCCCCTAGACTCACACATGCATACGTCATTGATTTAGTCCATCTGGTCTTGATTGTGTTGAGATACACCGTGGCCTGTTAAGTGTGTCTGTGTGTAGGTGTGTGTGTCGGGGGTTATTAGGGACCTGCACTCTGACATGCATACAGTACATCTAAGTGCACTCAAATTCTCTACATTTCACAATGTCACATATCTACACACACACAAACACATACAGGAAGAGGATATTGTAATTCAGATATTGTCTGGCAGAGCCTTCTGTAGATAGTGCCTTATTACTGTTAAAGTGATTTTTGTAGTGTAGCTCTGTGTTGAGAATCAAACCCATAACCTCAAATCCCTAGTGCCTTGCTAATAGGAAATTGAATCCCTAACCCTGCAGTGTTAGTGGCTAACATCACAAGAAAATGCATTCATCTATTTGGAGTGACTTGTTTGGCACAAGGCCTATTAAATGTCACGTGGGAACATGTAGATAAACAGAACCAGCTCCATGATTTTCCCACACCTATATATTGAATTATTTTAGCTCTACAAAGAACCAAGCTTATAGTAATGATAGTGAAGAAAGTTAGAAAGCTTCCCCTCTCTTCCTTGTTGCATTTTTATGACAAATATGAGCCAAGGAGTTATACATCTACAATAGGAAGCATGGCATATAGACTTAAACTATGATATAAACTATGAATCATTTTCTATATCAGTAACACCAGCAAATCCCTGCAACAGTTAGACCTATGCAGTCAAATTTACGGCACATTTGGTTTTTACTGTAAATAATATGCCACTAATATTGGCAATAAGTCTCCAATTGCCCACAGAGTTAAAATGAAAGTATGTGATGAGTTGAACTAAAAGTATGGAATGTTACGATTCTGTCGGTTTCCAAGAGTCATTCAGCAGTTTTGACTTTAATCGCTCCAAAGGAAATATTGTATGTGACGTTAAAAACACGACCAAATGTGAACAGAATGTAGCGGGGCTGGTTGTTTCTATATATCATTCAGCACTGGATTATTATCCACTGACCTTTTTATAAAGATGGAGTCAAAGTTAAATGATCTTGTGAGAATCATAATTCATTGTTTATTATCACCATAAAGATGTAGCAATCGTGTGGAATTCAGTTTTGTCTACATCTAACTATGTAGAGCATTCAAGTTAATCCCTTTTGTCACGTTAATGCCCCTAGTGTTTAATAGTTGATTAATTCCACCTGGTTCAGTTCACCTTGTTCTTTGTCTATGTTGATTGCCATATGTCCCTCATTGTCTTTGTCCAATGGTCTGTCTTCCACATTAGTCTCACTCAGAGCCATGTAAAGAGAGAGTTGTGTCATCTCAATTCACTCCAATGGACCGTTTTGTTCACAGCAATGGCGGATTGCGGAACCTCAAAACAGTTCCCGGAAGTTAGCCGCAAATACTAAAAGTACCCTTTAAATCATATTGTTAATGTAAATCGGTGCATTTAGTGAAATTACCCAAAAAAATCGATTCATATTTCCCACCGAGCACTTCCTGGAACTGTTTTGTCTCTCCATGGACCATGTGACCGTTGAAAAGTGTTTTAAACCCTTGCGTTTCCTCTGTTCCTCTGTTCCTTGTCATTTGTTTGTGCATGCTTGCAGTTCCCTGGATCCCATATGTTATTAAAACGTATTAAAACGTATTAAAACGCACCATGTTAGTAACCAATCAGATGCAAGATAACGTCCCTTTCCCAATCAAACATGAGATTATTAGTAGATAGTAGAAGTAGATAGCCCGGTGTAACCACACCATATTCACTGTGTTAATATGGTCTGGCCACGCTCCATTGCGAAGTGTTGGCAGTTGTTTCCTCCTACTTGGTGTAGACCTCTGGTTTATTTTGAAACAATTGGAGAGCGCTGAACCAACCAGCATTGCTACACCTGTTTTCACCACCTCATCTATCTCTCAATGGCTCTACCACCATTTTGAAACAAGCTTGACATCAACATCATCTTACTAACCCACCTTGATTGGACCGCAAGCAATGTGGCTGTGCGAACACTAACGCAAACACGGTTTCCAGACTATAATCTCAGCAAAAAGAAATTAATCTGAGAGCAAGTCGGGTGGAGCCAGGCTAGGTAGTAGAGGCTATCTAAGTATATATTGTGTTGCTGAAAAATAGTGTTGAATTCCATTTGTATGACCATTTAAAATAATTGACTTAGCTAATGGACCTTGTTTAGTGGACTATATTTCATTATGGTCAAGTGTCTTTAAATTATACTTTGAAGAGCTCTGATGTTAGCCTACGACACTGAGTACACATCCTTGTACTACGCACCCTCACATTTCCTCAAGGCTATGTTTAACACTCTACACTCTATACGCTATTTTACATGCATCTTTATTCTAAATGTAACAATGGAAATACATTATAGAAGTTTTTTTTGTTTTTTTTGCATACAATTAAACTAGCATGATACACTCCAGTATATTGGGTTTACCTTTGGTTTCATGCAACGTGTGGTAATTGGTACATCAAAACCTTCAGGAATGTGGCTTATCGTTGAGTTTTGTCAATCTATTAGAACATGTTTCTGCAGTGGTGTTTGAAGTATGAGAAGAGTCGATATGATATGCACAGAGAAACCGTGCAAAAATTTGATAATTGGGGTATTCCACAAGAATGCACAAACAAAATGTGGCAGGTCAAGGAACAACCTCCTTATTAATCATAGTAATTTCTCTCATTTCTAATGAACAGCTTTTTAACCACTCAACAGGAGTAGCTTCCTAAATGTTTCCTCAGCAGGGCTGTAGACATATGAACATGGACAGTATTATGTAAGACATGCCAGAATGCTTTTCACTTGACATCGCACATGGCCATTAGCCAGAGTTCTCTTATTCCCTTCTGAATAGGAAACCGCAGTACATTCCTTGTTTAGCTCGTGGTACCCACATATTGTGATGAACCTGAGCTGTTAAGGGAAACCCCAGTCGTTCACCATTTAAACTCAAACAACATGTCTTCTGTCTTCCTCTAACCAGACCACCAGTAGGAGTTCCTTTCTGTCAGTCACAGTTCAACAAGATAGTGTCCAACCTAAACCTAGTAGACAGAGGTAGAGAGTGACAGGGGAGAAGAGAGAGAGAGAGAGAGAGAGAGAGAGAGAGAGAGAGAGAGAGAGGTATCCAGTGGAACACAGTCAAGGGTGTAATCTCTCTGGCCGTTGCCAGATTCTATGGACTCAAGACACACACGTCCAAAACATCTCCTTGACACATGAAATAAGCAACAAATCTTAGCTAACTGTGAAGTTCATGTACAATTTCAAATCCCTTCACTTCAACACTACTTAGTAGTCAGTTTGCTTTTTTGTAGGAAAAAGTTTCTCACTGAGTTATAACTTTTAGGCTATATGTAAGCAATGTTACTAAAGTTGAAGTTATAGTTTTTTTGGCTGGGTTTTTCCATATATTGTACACATTAGTGCATTCTACAAACCTCCACTGCCAGGGGCATACATGCAAGCCCCATCTGGCCAATAAATACAAGAAGTACCTCTAACAAATAAAATCCCAGCATGCAACATTTAGAATAATTTATAATTAATCATCTTTATGATTTTACTGTTAACAAACATAAATGAATGTAAGGAAAACTAATTGTGTCTGTGAGAGTTCCTGGTTCGTATCTGTTCTACAGTAGAAAATAATGATCCCTGAAAAGTTACTGCCTTGTAGAGAAACTATACCTGGTGAGTGAAAGCTCTAATGTGGTGAGTGTCCTCTCGTATCAAAGAACCACTGGTTGTTTTAGTAACAGGTCCACATTGGGTTTGTCAGTTCACCGCTATAGTAAGGACTCTATTAGACTCCCGCGAAAGAGACTGCACTTGTTACCCCAGATGGTTATCTCTGTGTCACCAAGTCTCCCACTGAGTGGCCCAGGAGAGCCACATCACAGAGGAGCCAACATGTGGTTTGAGTTTGCCTGGCCCTCCATACGTGAGCCTAGCTGCGTATTCCCCAAGCTCATTCTGGATAACTTCATCTGTACTGTGTGTGTGTGTGTGTGTGTGTGTGTGTGTGTTTGCATGTGTGTGTGTGTTTGTTTGCATATGTGTGTGCTAATTAAATATTAAATAATGAAGTGCACTGTATGCGTTTTCTGTGTCTTTGTGTATGCTTTTGTGTCTTTCTTGTTGTGGCACAGATTGTGCGTGTGCATGTGTGTGTGTGTGTGCGTGTGCATGCGTGTGCATGCGTGTGTTTGTGTGTGTGCGTGTGTGTGCATGCGCGTGCGTGTGTTTGTGTGTGTGGTGTGTGCGTGTGTGTGCGTGCGTGTGTGTGCGTGCGCGCGCGTGTGTGTGTGTGTGTGTGGTGATTACTTGATTAACTGCTGCCTTCGTCATATCCTCTGTTTGTTCTTTCACGCTCCACGTTCAATCGGGGAAATATTCTCCTAAACATAAACTTTCGAAAGGCCACGCAAATTAGGTTAATCTATCTTTCCATCTTGGTGCTTGTTAAATCATTTTCTGAATGAACAGTATAATGTGTGTTTAATCTCAACCTTTAATCTCAACCTGTATCAGATTTTAGCTGTAGGAACCAACTAAACTGTCAATTTTGCAATTCTCAGTTCAAAGTGGATAAGTGGGTTGATAGTGGGCTATAAGAAGCAAAATCACCATGAAAAATCATTCTTTTGTTTGCTAAATTGCCTGCTGACGTAGACTCTGCTACTTACATTTGAATCACACAAAAGTGTGATTAACAACTTTCAGTTTGCACAATTATAGTCAAACTGCAGTTTAGAGTTACAAGTCCTAAAATCATAACTCTCTGACACTCAGCCAAGGAACAACCACATTGTACACGTAAACTAGTGTTTTCTTTGTGTTGCTTTAATTCAGGGTTTCTAAAACTTTTTTACTCACTACACCCCCCCCCCCCCCCAAAAAAAAATAAGGGGTCCATAGCTAGCAACATTGACATTTAATCACAGTTGTGGCCCCTTCCCAATGACCCACAGCCTGTCCCACCAGTTACTGACCCTCCCTTGGGAACAGGAGTTTTTTGTTTGTTGGTACACTGGTATATTTAACAAACCCTCTGTTTCTCAGTGGCACTGATATATTGAAGGGAAATACAGATGAAGAGATGGAAGACATGGATAGATTATTTATTTGTTAGGGGTAGGAGGTCATGCAGTTGGCATGGACTGATATTCCCAGAGATAGAGAGACCTGGGTCTTTTATATATGGCTTCATCTCAGCATATGGCCTGCTTCTCTGAGCTCATTCATTCATTATATCTCTATGTCTGTCTGTCTGTCTGTCTGTCTGTCTGTCTGTCCTAACTGGTATATGTGCTCCACAGCTGGAGAATGTCATCCATCGGAGCATCAGTCCAGAGCTGGTTCACGTTCAGAGCCACGCTGTTCAAAACCAGACAGCCACCATGCTGGAGATCGGCACCAGCCTGCTGACGCACACAGCTGAGCAGACACGCAAACTTAACGTGGTCGAAGCCAAGGTGCTGCAGGGTGACGGGAATGTGTGGAAGAGAACATGGATGGGATGGATGGATATAACCAAATCATATTGCAGTTACATAAGTACTTTTGCCTCTGATTCTGAACAGTAAGGTCTCCCTGCAGGTGCTCAACCAGACATCGAGGATAGAGATCCAGCTTCTAGAGAATTCTCTGTCCACCAACAAGCTGGAGAAAGAGCTTCTGCTGCAGACCTCAGAGATAAACCGGCTGCAGGATAAAAACAGGTACAGGGAGACTAACAAACCCCCTCTCATCTGGATTCATGATGTACAATCAGGTATATACAATTCACATTGGCTGACAGTCAGTACAAGTATTAAGGAGTAGATATGGATAGGCATCTTGCTTATTATAGATAGGGATAGGCATCTTGCTTAATGCATGTTAGGGATTCAATCTAGGAATTTTCGTCTGGGAGTAAGTAATATTATTATTATCTCTTTAAAGACTTAAGTCAATGTAGATATGTAATGGGTTATGGAATACACTGTACACTAAGTGTACATGTGTGCATTCACCTTCAGCGCAATACTCCCCTCTTTTAATTATTTTCTCATGCTTTTTTAGGTCAATCCCAACAATCTCGCCCATCATTAACTTTACTTTTAGCGTGGAGTTTTTATTAGTTACAAGTTTTCCTACAAAGTGCTGGGCCTTTATTGAGGTTGAAGCATGACGACCGAAACATTTCTTATCTGTGATTTCACAACTTACTGAAAGGATGAGGCTATTTGAAACATAAGCAAATATAAGTCTTGCAGATGATGGAGGTATGGCCACAGCTGTTGCTATGTGACCTGCTAATATTTGTAGTCACAATATTTTTGCTATTTTTCACAGTGAGGTGACCTTGGAATGTGCGCTGTTGCACTGAAAGTAGTTATTATCTAGCATATTATCTGTTAACTCTGAAGAGAACACAAGGGCATAAAAGGCTTCAATTGTTCTGTGTGCGTTTGTGTATGTGTGTGTGTGTGTGTGTCAGAAAGAGAGAGTGAGAGAGAGAGCGAGAGAGAGAGAGAAATAGCATACTGTATGTATACTCTTGTGTGTTAGTATGCAGAATGATTCTTCATGTCTGAAATCATTCACTTTCTGTTGATCTAAGCACAATAGTTATCTTCACCAGACCAGTGAGCAATATTCTTTCCTATACCACTCTTGACTTTCTCTCTTCCCTCTCTCCATTCTATCACTGTCTTTCTGACTAACCTCCCTGATCATCTAAAATCCTTTCGTTTTCCAGAACAGTGGTGATTCACTTCCATTTTCTGTGAAACAGATTTGAAAAGCTAACATTTCCAAGAAAAAACGCTCACGTCTCCCACTCTATATCTCTGAAAATTCTACATCTCCTCTGAGTTTATCATGTATCAAGTTTTCCAAGCAATCAGGCCCTACACAATACTCAGGACCAGGGAAATGCTGGCCGGGCTCTATGGTCATGGGGGCTGAACATCCTCTAGAAGTTAAAGAAGTAATTGTGAGAAACATAAGCAAATATGATCAGCAACACCTTTGTGATCAATCAGATGTTGGTTCTGGATTCCTTTGCATGATATACACTATATGTACACATACAATATCCAATATGTCTACCATTATACTGTATGTGTATATGACAAAGTAGATATAACAAAATAAAATGAAAGAATCACTTGATTTATTACATACATTTTCATGAACTGAGATCTATAATCAACCCTGTGTTATTTAATTTCACATTAGCAACAGCGACAATAACACAGGTTATTGGCAAGTATGAGATTTGTTATTGGGGACTTTAAGGAAAGTGGAGGTATAAATTGGCAGAGACCACCTCCTGGTTCATTATTACTGTTTGGTGATTTAGCAAGTAAGTAGCATAACATTTTAGTATATTCTTTTCTAAATGAATGTGCTTGAAGTTGATCTTAAACTAGAATCACAATTTGTATCATTCTGTCCTCAAGGCATCTAGCTGAGGCTGTTCTTCTTGTATTGTTTTCTAGAGAAAAACATTTGTGTTCCCTCAAGGGTATGCATTGCACACACATTAATATGCGAGACAAACACAGACGCACGCACACACAAGCACACACATCATATGGCTTAAGGAATAACACACAAATCTGCACAGACAAGCACACACACACACACACACACACGCCACACATACATATTGATATGAATAACAGGGCTGTAACATCACTGAATCCCTATATGTCTCCATTAAGAGTCTTTTCACTGGGATTTATATTGTCTTGTATAGAGGTCACCATATTGAAGTGATCACAGCCAGCAGTAGACAATGTGTTTGTGCTGCTAATGGGGCTACATTTACCACTACTGAGGGAAGAGTGCATCTATCTTGAGTGTAAAATAGCAACGAGATATTGTTTGACACGTAAAATGTCAATGGTCTGTATGGTTTCATCAAGACACACTCATAGTAAATACAGTATGTATGTCCATTATGTACAGTACCCTGGTGGTCTGCTTTGGTCTGAACGCATACTGACAACACAAATGTAACATACATCTAAGGTCCTTCCTGTACTCATTTTATTGTATTTACTGAAGACATTTGAAAATAATTGGCTGTACAGGTTCAAGCCCCACATTATTTTACTAAGCAGAATCTGAGCTCAACCATTTGGTTTGCTGAAAGAGGAGAAACTGTTCATACTACTGGAGCAGACACTAGTTTTGCTATAAGTGTTTAATCTAGCTCTACCACCATTTAGAAACATGTGCTTGACTTCAACTTCATTGCATAGCCACCCTCAATGGTTGCTGCTGCTGTTTGAACGATAAAGCAAAGATGGTTTCCAGGAAAAAATCTCAGCGAAAATGTATCTTATACAATACTGGGGCAGAAGGCTAACTGTCAGTTTTTCTACATAAAGTCATGATTGTTGCCTCCTCGTGCCATTACAGTAAAAGCCTCCCTATTCCTCCTCATCAGATTTTATTACAGTAATAGAGCAAGATGCCCTATCTTCAATGTAATGCTTGTCATTGTATGACAGTGGATGAAAGCATCTGATCATTTATTAAATTATGTGACTTTTAATTATTTGATAATCCACATATTTTAGCATTATTTATTATATGATGGAATTATATTCAACATCCTGAAGGAAATACCATCATTTCAAGCCTTTTATCATTCCTGCCTTATTTCATTACATTGCATGCCTTTCATACAACTGTATTCATCCGTGATATATATTTTTTCCTTAAAGGCTATGATAAACAATCCATCCATCCATCCATCCTCATCCGCTTATCCAGAGTCGGGTCGCGGGGGCAGCAGCTCCAGCAGGGGACCCCA
>JAODTR010039011.1:17743-43491 GCA_025399935.1 Amblyopsis rosae | reverse complement strand
TATATATATAGAGAGAGAGAGAGAGAGAGAGAGAGAGAGAGAGAGAGAGAGAGAGAGAGAGAGAGAGAGAGAGAGAGGATATACAGGAACAAATACAGAAAGAACAGAGTACGGGAGAAAGAAACAAATAATGCAATACAGCAAGTACGACATAAAGTGAAAGAAGAGAGCAAGATGGGATGGTGTCTTGGGGTCCTGCACCTCGCCTGTTGGCCTGTGAGTCCCTCTCCTCTCCCCCTGCCTCTTCACAGAACCAATGGGCTTCAACAAGGCTAAGAGCGGCCTTTCACTCTTCAATCATCAAAACCCCTGCATTCACACAGCCAATGTGCAAACCCCTCCATCTAACAATAGCTCAATGAGCTGGGGCCATGTCCATTACTGGTATAGCCTGTGCTGGCAAAAGCAGTCGATGGTGCTTTGCTTTTGAACTGATTTCATTTGTTATTTTAGAATGTCTCACCCCCACTGGGCTATTCCATTGGGTGATTACTGATTTAAAAAAGTCTATTCAGAGTGGGACAATCACACGCCACCCTAACAAAAAGGTCAGTAGACATTCACGAAAGTATTTCAATATAAAGTTAAAGTTGCATAGACATCCACACCACTTTATACACACAACCCCCCCCTCCCTCCTTTTCACATCCAGCAAGATGCAATGCAATTCACAGTTAGGTAATTTAGCAGATGCTTTTATTCATAGGTGAGAAAAGTTAGTCAAATTTAAATAATAGTTATCGCTAAATACTGTATAGGAGAAGGAATGGTTTACATATATTTCTAAACAATGCTTACAAGTACACTTTCATATCGGGGATAAAATCTACAACCTATCCTGCCTCCATTTTGACAACATGTTACTAATTATGTTGACAATGCACAACACTTGCCATATTGTCAACTTGTATCGTTAAAGATGATATGAAAATAAACGTCAAAATGTCACAATCTAAGTGCAATGCTGCTAAGCTTGTTAACACTGACACCTTGAGTGTTCCACTACCTGTTTTATTCCACTTTGACCTTCATCGCTGAGCTGTATAATGTACACAAACACTAATTACCTTCAAATATCAGTGCTCACTGCTCAATGCTCTGCATAGAGTGTCTACATATCACACGGTAGTGTTGAATTGATTTTTAATGCCACTTTTTCACAGCTGGGCCTATAGTATAATGTCACGTCACATATCACTATTTTACATATGCAGCTAGTTCTTTAGCAGATGAGCCATAAATCATTGTACGTGTGTTTGCTTGGGTGCGTGTGTTTAGATCGGCTCAACTCTGTTGTGACAAATATGAGGCTATACATGGCAAAACACAATACATCATCTTCCTTTTTCTAATCAGATTTTCCAGCTTCTGTCATTACAGATGCATGCCTGCCAGCCTTGATTGTTGTCAGATTGATCAAATCAAATTTTCCACACATTTTGAATAATAATTATTTCATTGCAGAGCACTGTTAAATTGGACCGCTCAGTAATGATTTCAAAATTACAAACATTATAACAAAGTAAAGATATGATGCTTGCTTTGTGAAATTCCTTTAATTTCCATTGATGTTAATAGATACTGTATACTGTATACTGTATCCAGATGGGGATGTTTATTTTCCTACATATTAGCATAACACTTTGCCCATAGAAGAGTTACTAATCTTATTACAAATGTGCTGTATGCTCCCAAATGGTGCTTTGAGTAATTATAATGATTGTGGCTGATTTTGAAAAGAATCATGTAGTTTTTCCTTTGATTACAATCAACTGTTGACCCAACGTCTGCCATTTGATTAGAAACACCTCTTGCATGATTGCAATCACCAGTCTACTGGCTGTAGACAGTACAGTAAAATAATGTGTGTGAAACGAATATTATTGGAATCTTGGGCATTGACTTAAACTGTTAAAGGTAAAATCAGCTATTGCAAGCTAAATGCTAAGCTAATACACTTTTTGTCAATTTCAACAAATATTTCCTTGCATTTTGCTATCTTACCGTTCTCTGTGCAAAGAATCCGATACTTCCACACAGCCCTGGTTCCATAAAAAGTAACATAAACAAAGTGGCGAACACTGCTCATATCAACAAAGCCGTAGTAAGTTTTGCTTCACAATGCATTTCCATGTGTGAAGGGAGGTGCCGCTGCGAAGGACCGCAGAGCGATACTGTTTTGATTTTAGCTCGAAGTTAGCAAGAATGACTTTAAGCAGACAAAGACATTCAGCCGTTCTCATTCACCACTATAGAGATGCTTCTGTAGAAAACGACTGTATTTCGTTCTTATACTTTCTGTATCTTGTGTAGGCTACTGTGCAGTGATTTATTTTCTTTTGAGCTAGTTTCTATTTCACACTTATACTGTACCTTGAAGTTACTACTGTATACGTGCTACTGCGACCTTAACATTTTCTTTATTGGGAATTAAAAAGTAAGGGCAGAGTGTGTAGAATTGGACCCCAGCCATTTGGTACTTGTAAAAAGGCTTAGGCTGAGAAAGCAACACGATGCAAATCCTTGGCATCACATTCATGGCACAACAGGGGACATTATCCCTCCACTACATCAATCAGCTTGATAGAATCATACTCTCCTAGCAATTCTAATTGGAGCGCTAATGGCAGGGATTCTAATGGACCATTGCCTAATTTCCTTCAGGACAAGTGAGTCAAGTTTAAATGGCTTCAAATTGGTGACAATCAGCAATCCCAATCCAGTTTAAATTGGTTTAAGATGACCCGCCTTTTCACTCATGCATGCGCCGGGAGACTGCTATTGTTGTTTACGCATTGGTACTCAAACATCACCTGGTTTACTAGAAGACCCCAGCGGCTCATATGTAACTACACAGGGTTAGCGCTTACATGCTAATCTTACACATGCTCACTTAGCGTAATGCAGCTGCTATAACTAGGCTAAGGCTGGCAACGTATAACTGAAAATACTGTATTATTGTTTCTTAGGGTTCAGCATTTAAGGGTATTTCCAGACTGAATTAGCATTTTTATGTGAGTCCAAGTCGTATTTAGCCTGACATTGCCAAGTCCTGTAAGGATTGTAATTGGATTTCTGGAATAAGCCAAATTCCCCTTTTCTCTCTGCACCCCTCTGTAGTAACTGAGGTCAAATTAAATGGCTGTACAGTATGCATGATAGCTCCATGCATACTGTACGTTTCAGTATGTCCTGGATGTTCTTTTAAGGATTTGGGCTGCTGTGTGATAGAGGATTATATATTTTGAAAATATTTAAGAGTAGATAGACACAGACAAACGTGTTTTCTCCTAAAATTGCATCTGTTACGCTGTCATAATGTGCGTGTGTGTGCGTGCGTGCGTGCGTGTGCATGCGTGCGTGTGAATACAAACTCACCAGACGTCCTCTGCGTCTACATCACATTCGGCCCCAAACTGGCAAATGTCGCATGTGGACGTCTCTTTCTGGCCGGCCTCAGCAGATCCCTCTCCACCTGGGAGCAAGGGGGACAAACACATGCAGTCAACACCTCCCTCCTGTACCAAAGGCACAACAGCTGCTTTACAAGCCCAGCACGGCCACCTTGACTCCCCACAATGCTATGTGCTCCCTCCCACCCCCTATCCCACCCCGGAGGCCCAGAACCCGGAGCTCTCAAGTGTATTTACATCAGTATCCCCCTCACACCACACCCCCACTGTTAGTCTCCAATCATCCTTTGTCTCCTCCAACCCTCTATCACCGCCATCGCCATCAAGTCCCAGATTTTTGCTCTTGGCGAGCGCCCGCTGGCTCCCCGGTGGCAGGGGTGTGGGCACAGGCGGCAGGCTTAAGGCGCCTTAAGACCCCCCCCCCCCCCCACCACCACACCCCACCCCATCCCCCGCTCAGCTCGTATAGCGCCTCGTCAGTGTTTGAGGGCTTGGGGAGAGAGAGAGAGAGAAAAAAAATGAAATAAAATAAAAGCAATCTGGCCAATCTCAAATTGCATTCCCCTCGCCATGAGACTATTTTTAAACCCTGCAAGGACCTGCGAGGACAGGTGGGGGGGTGAAAGGAAGATGAAGTGACATTGTTTCGTATCTTTATCCCCCATATGCTCACCTTGACTCAGTGGTGCCACATTGTGGCTGTTCCCTTGTGGCACATCATTCACCACCCCACCCCACAAACGTCTCCTCCTTAGAACTTTTAATTCTGGATATCCCGGTGGCTAGAATGTGAAAACCATTTCCATGCTTGATGTACACTCTTGCATTAGCGCCCCACAACACCTCCAGTTTCAGCAACAGCTCCCCGGTGACTCCTGCAGCACGACTATGTGAGATGCTACATTAAAGTTGTGAGCCGCCGAGAGCTGTAGCATGAAGTGTTGAGGAATATCAGCCACTCCGCCTTAACCTTAGTGAGGTTTCAGTTTGACTTTGGGGATGGTCTAGTGGTCTAGGGGTTAGGCTCCCAGCTGGAAGGTTGAGGGTTTGAACCCTGGTGTTGACCTACCTGTAAACATCCTTGAGCAAGACGCCTAACCCCCCCACCCCCTAACTGCTCCCGTGGCAGCAATCACCATCGGTGTGTGAATGTGAGGCAAAATACTGTAAAGTGTTTGGATAAAGGTGCTATATAAAAGCAGTCTGTTAACTTTTTTCGGAGAATCAGTCTGGAGAGCTGTAAATCCTTGGTGCTTCAGTCTGGTACATATAGCGTGTGGCCAATGAGCATCGTACTGAAAGCTACGAGCGTGGTTTAGGTAGACAGGGAGCTAACGCGTAAAAAGGTTAACGTAGTGCTACATTAGCATCAGTTTTATTAGAATGCATTAAAAGAGCAAAGAACGGCACTTAAGTCTTTTCTCAGTGGAAACAATTTTCTTCCGACTGGCCAAGTATTTTTTGAAAGCGCTTGCCCTTTAAAACAGTTGGACGGCTCCCCAGATGGTTCTGTGTAAACAAACCAGCTGGCACGTCAGGTTACCTCCGCCTTCCCTCTGAATTTTAAACCAAAACAATGTTTTTGACAACATCAACCTACACAAGTTCCCTTGGCTCCGCAAACGTTGTTGCCTACACAAGTGTCTGTCCCTTTTGAAACGAGCAAGAAACTGTAATCTCTCAATAATTGATAGGGATTCTATCGCTATACAAGCTAAAGTTGGCGATGTGTGGGTTAGATCTGGTTCGGATGGTTGATTAATACATATTTTTGCGGGTCGGGCGTAGTGGCTTGGCACTCAAAACGGGTCGAGTGTGTGTGGGTATTAAGAAACTACATTTTATTTGTACAGCACTTTTCACAGACATGGGTCACAAACTGCTTCACAGTAAAATGCGATAAAATGCAACAAATAAAAAAACATTACACAGTAATACAGTATATGCAATAACAACAGCATGAAAAACAACAATAAAAAACATAGACATGTATACTAACAACAAGCGACTTAGCAAAGTAGCTGTTTGAACAAGTGTGTCTTAAGTGGCTGTTTAAAAGTCTCAGCTGAATCCGCAAACCTTAGTGATGAGGGCAGAGCATTCCAAACGTAAGACGAGTTTGTGTAGTTGAAATACTGTATATTTGCTCTTTTTGTTTTCAAGCAAACAAAGTAAGATACAGCACAAGGCATGGGATCTTTCTTTGCTGGGTGTAGAAAGTTCATATTTATATGTGAAGCTGCAGGTTCTGGAAAGGGACCACAGAGTGCAGGAGTCATGGTGTCCACTGAATACTGTGAACACTGCCTCTCTCACTGCCATTATCTGCAGCCCATAATGGCCTAGGCCCAGTCAGGCAGGAAGATGTACATTATGTATTGATGGCTCTGCTATGCTATAGGTTCAGGTCACATTCCTGTGAAGACAACAAGGAGTAAAGCTCCTTAGGATTCCACCGTATAAGCCAATAAAATCACACTGGGTTCTGCTTTCAATTTTCAAAATGTTTGTTTGTCCAAATGAGGTGGATAATGAAAACTCGCCTTAATTAAGGTAATTTGCATATCAACGCAATCTAATGATTTTATTACATTTCTTTTTAAACCAACATCCAAGATTAATGACTTGTCATATTTTTTCCCCTCTTAAGAATATTAAAATAGACTCATCTGTTTAGATGGTTTAGAATTTACAATTAGAAGAAAAGAGTCCTATATTGTCTATGAACACACCAAACATCCGCTTAATTCATTTACGGTACATTGATGCGTGTGATGACAGTATAGCAAATTGTGTGAAAGGGTCCAAGTAAGAATCCGACCATCCATGTCTGACAGGTCAATTATATCCGTTTGTTCTTCGGCTTCAAATTGGAATTTAGAGCGCCCGTCAACAGAGAGACGTACGACAATTGAATTAGCCAGTTTGAGCTCTGTGGGGCAGCGGACCTAAATGACGTTTCTCTTTTTCGCATTTCCTCCTGCCATGTTACTGTACACTGTGGTGTCTAGAAGTGCCAGGTATTTCTGTAGGGTGAGCCCTGCCCAGCCTGCCTGCACGCTGTCAACTGGTCGACTACACACAAAGGCGCGTGGGCAAGCGAGCGTGTAAGCTCTCACAGATGCACAGAAGGGAAGGCGCATATCCGTGACTGCTATGCCTCCTCATATTTCTCACATGCGCGCCCTTGCATGCACATGCTACCTCGCCCTCTGCTCTGTCCCCATTTTTTCTTCTTCTTCTCTCTTTTTCACTATGACAAACACACACACACCCACATGCACGCGCACAAGCACACACAGTATCACAGACCCTGTTACCAGAGGCGGCTCGGGACAGGTCTCGTTCTCCACTCCAGCCAAATCCCCCACAGAGTCACCTGTAGCACTAATACAACAGATCCCCCGATTCTGTTCTCTGTGTCTGTAAATCCGTCGAATCAGGAGACACGACCGGGTAATGACTGAAATGATTAGCCCTGATACTGACCTATGTACCCTGCCCCCACTGGCTCCAAGATCAGCCAGTATTGATCCATCCAGACAGACTAGTTGAGCTACAACTAGAAAGATCCATCCACCCATCAATCAACCCAGAACGAACAAATGAACACATCTATCTATCTATCTATCTATCTATCTATCTATCTTCCTTACTTACATCCCTCCATGTAGGTGCACACACAATCAGAGAGCGAGAGAGAGAGAGAGAGAGAGAGAGAGAGAGAGAGAGAGAGAGAGGATCATTCACTCGAGTAAGCACAGCAAGTGAGAGCAAGAAAGAGAGAGACCATTTGTGAGTAAGACACAGACATATACACGTGCATGCATGCAAGCACACACACGCACACACACACACACGCACACACACACAGGAGATTTAGGGCACTCCAGCATGCATCTATCATACAGATGATGAATGAAGCCCACACACCTCTGGAAAACAGAGCGGGGCCACCACGACCTTGGATACAAACACACAGGGGACGAGAAGACAGAAGAGGAGAGGAGAGGAGACGAGAGGAGAGGAGAGGAGAGGAGAGAGGGCTTCTACAGATAGGAAGGTGTATGGTTGTGCGGTTACTCAGAAAGTAGCAAAAGGAAACACTGAAGACATGCAGAGACAGACATGCCACTGATGATACCAACCTTACATTAAACGGCATCCTGTTATCATGTAATGTATACAGTATACTGTACCACAGAACCTGTTATCTGTGATGTTGATCGTGAGACACGATCTTAGTGTACACGCCACTACATTAATGCCACTCAATGTCACTTTGAAAAGTGGAGTTGACGCTTAGTTTGTACGCCGATATATACACACAGTTAAATGTTGTATCATATAAAACCTCATAGCCATTTCACACACAAGTGGCTTATCTAATGTGTTATGCAATGTATGTATTGCATGTGAGTAGTGGATGATGAGAATTAAAGCAAATAGTTGACCTAGGCCTACAGTGGTTGTCTTAGTAACACGGTCTAAAGAATACATTAGAGTACACACACCTCAATATTTTATACAGTAGGTGTTTTCACGTAGACAATATAGACAATATAGAAACACAGCGACATCTCGTAGCTATCTCCCTTGGCAGGTGTGAAAAATCTGGTGTAGGGATAAATATACTTCCAGTAAAAGGCCATGTGATGTAGGAAATATGATCCAGGAAGCAATAAGCATGAGCTGATAATATTCAAAGAGAGATACAGGATAACATCACAATGTAACCTATACACAGTCTGAACTCTGGAAACCTTTGAGCCACAATCTGTCACTTGTGTGGGGATGGAGGTGTGTCCATTTAAAGGAGACAGTGCCGACAATTAAACTATGAAACCCATCGATCAAAATTACATTATGAACGGACCGGTGCCCCAAGTGTCCAATCCACACAGTGCACAGGAATAGAAGGCAGCCAAATAATCCATATATATATATGTATAATGGGCGTCGATATTGAAAGAATGACAGATGACATAGTCAAGGCCAGGATTTCTAGTCTCGTTTTTTTGTGCACAAGACTGTATGGCTTCTTTTTTTTGTCATATTTTGACTGTGATGCTGACCTGCTCCGATTTGGTGGCCAAGGGCAGTTGTTCCAGTCACACTAATGATAAAACAAGAAGCAATGCTGTGATGACTTTGATTCAAATAATGGTTCTATATAGTGGGTGTTGGAATTGAAAAGCACAAAATTAACAACATACTTTCTAAAGCGAAAATGTAAATGACCAAATCAAGCTAATGACAGAGCAAATGAGGACACATTCAAGATTTACTGTTTCGTGAAGACAAAGCACACTCCATTAGAGGCGCACAGTTGATATCGGTTAACACGACATGCTCAGATAAAGTCATCACCACGGGATTTACTGTAGGCCTTACACATCATAGGTGACAGCTCTCAGTCCTAAATAAGGCCTGCTGGTGAATACTGATGGAGTGATTCACTCACAGACCTGCAGCTGCAACATATTGATGATTCAGGTTTGTTTTTTCCTTTGCCTGATATGTGTAACTAAACCAAATGCATGTTTTATCACCTGAATGAATAAATGCCCTTTTTTAAATAAGGACAATAATAAACATACCGCCTAGGGCATTTCTACTTCAATAAGAAAGTGTAAGGCAGCCTATAGCTAGTATATTGTATATGTGTGTATTATTTACGGTTAATAACTGAATAACTGGTGTCAAATGTGTATATCTATTGGCTCCTTATGTTGTTGATCTTGGACATATATTTTAAGCCTCTATTAATTAATATACAGCCTACAGCTATGTTCTGTTACTTTGGATAGGTAATTGGCTGGTTCAACAGCAAACATTGCATTCAAATTGGAATGTTATCAACAACCTGACCTCTGAATGACTTTGATTCTTGACTGTGGATCTAGGTAGCTATAGTGACAATGCAGTAAGAAAAAGACTCCACAAACATGGTCCTTATCTGGGTCACAGCATTTCTGAATGGATTAAAAGGAGGAATTATGGTGTTAAAACTTCATCTTTCCCAGCTTTGGAGGATTATACCCTGCTCCCTGTCCTTGCTCGCCTTGACTGCTGACTATCTTGGTGGCTATGAAAAGCTAGCTGGATAATGAGGCAGGGGAAGAACACGCATGTTGCTCAATTCTTTGCTTTTATACTCAAAAACAAGCACCTATCTCTACTGTTAGTCAAGTGAAGATTGTGATACATGTTAAAAACCCTATCTCACCCATTTAAAAGGGCGATATAGGTAGAATGTTTAGCTGTAAATCTCATGTAATTTGATATAAAGCCATAGACATCCGTTAGTGAGTAAAAAAATACTTGCTCAATAAGTCAACTCAAGGAGTAAAAATATCTGCCCTGGTTGAGCCTCTGTGTAAGTTTATTATCAATTTGCCAGTTGCCCGAAGACTTCTGACCAATCAGAATCTCTTTTCCCTGATGGGTCCACTGAATTTACTAGTAACTAGTCAATCACATGAGCATACAAAGCTACAAGGGGATTCTCAAAGGCAGATCAAAGGGCTCCAGAGGGAGGGACCAGAGCATTATTGGGTTGTTGAGTTTTTTTAAATCGTACATTATTTTGATTGTTTTTAGTTAGCTCTTGTTGAAACTCTGAAATCCTACATACGGTAACATGAAGACAAATTACTCCTCACTCCCCTGCACTAGGGTTGTCACAATATCAGATTATCGTGGCCAAATTCCTGATAACGATATTATCGCAATATCTATATATAATGCTATCAGTTAAATTCATCTTCAACTTTGTTTATTGCATGTTTAGTTAGTATATTTTTAATGTGTAATAGCAGCAGATGTCCAAAAGATGGCGTGGTGAAATCCTTGATTGGATTTCAGCTGTGTGACTCAGAAGTACATGACGCTATGTTCGTTTTCCATGGAAAGGAAATTTAGAGACTAAAAATGCAGGGTAAAGGGAAAGTTAACCATATTACTTTCTTTTGATAGCAATCACTTTGGGATTGGTATAGTGACTGTAAATGTGTTGATGGTGGCGACAATTGGCAATGGGGCTTCACAAATGCTTGCTAGCTCAGGGCAGGCTATGCTTGTTGTAATCAACGAAGTAGCTTCTCTAGTTTCTTCAAAAACGTCACAGGGAGCTAGCCTTGTCTTTTATAAATGGAAGAAACAAAAACCACCACTGCGTTTTAATGCAACAACCGGAGCTATAAAGTAGCATGATGTTGCCCAACCTCACGCTATAAAGTAGCGGGTCCGTCGGGCTTAACTGGAGGCGCTGGATTGTTTAGACCATATTATCACATACACAATATCAATATTTCTTTTTTTATAATCACGATTATCGTCAATACCGGTATATCGCGACACCCCTACGGCCTTCACACACATACATACACACACACACACACTTTCTATATGGCCATTAGACAGACTCATCTACACAATTTCCGTATACGCATGGTAAACATTAACAACTGCTAAACACACTTTATACTTTGTTGCACTTTAACTTTAGACATATGACAAATACACTTGAAGATCTTGAACCGTACACTGGAGTACAAATCCCACATTATTAAAATCCTGGGAGTCATTCTTCTTGCTTTTGGCTTACTGGGAACAATCATTTTTGCATGTGTACAATAAATAATTCAGTGAAAAGGGCTATAATCTTCTGCGAACCAGATGCCAATATGTATTAGTGGTGGCCTCGCTAATGCCTTATGACATGAAAAGTGTCTGGTCCATAACAGGATACACACATCCAGCCATCTATTCTTATTAACCACAATGCATTATTCCCTGCTTTGTTACAGACATATTTAAAGTCTATTTAACTTCATATAAGATACGGCAGATAGTGACACCAAATCCTCAAATTACAACTGCTCAAAATAATTTGCAATTTCCCTCTCTCTCTCTCTCTCTCTCTCTCTCTCTCTCTCTCTCTCTCTCTCTATCAGCCTCCCACTTGTCACTCCTCAGATGCAAACACATTTCCTATCCATATCTTGCATCAGCATGCTCATTGGAAATTCAATTAATTTCCCTCTCACGCATCCGCTAGAAGCGAGGCCTCGCTAACCCGTGGCATATTTGCTCTGCGAGCCCTTGAGCCTTGCGGGCAACACACGGGAATGAGCTGACAGGGAACAACAAACATCCTCTCGCTATCTTGTTCTGGCTTCCTCTGTCTTCCTCTCCCCTATCTCGTGCCTTTTCTGCGTCTGTCAAGTCTCCCTAGGCCTTTTTTTCCTGTGTGTTGTGTGTGTTGCTCATCAGGTAGTCTTTCTGTGGAGAATATTGTGTTCCCGGTGGCTTAGAGGGGGCCAGGGTGACCTGCCAGAACATGCACTGCAGTGTAAAACCTCAACAGGGAGAGTGAACCCTGGGGTGAAAGCTACACCTGTATGTCTGTCTGTCTGTCTGTCTGTCTGTCTGTCTGCCAGGAGAGGGGTGAAAACAAAGTGCGCTCTGTGTGTGACGGTTTCTTCACAGAAGTCGAACCGATCATCCACCCCTACAGACTGTGCATTTCTATCCGAGTGTAATAAAGTGTTAGCCTATGGAGCCACACCCCTGCCATGGCTACTTCAGTATACTGTAGGCTACATTGCTCAAGGGAAGGTCTGCGTCAATGGTGTTGGAATAATATCTATACTCATTATCAAGTTTAAACAGGCTTCTCCAAACCAGAAAAGCCCTATCTACTCTCTGGCATGTTTTTGGGGTAGGCATTATTTGCTTGGGCAATACTGGCATCAGACCAGGACAGAATCTTATCATGGGGTTCTAAATTGTGAGCAGATGGGCTGATGGAAGATAAAAATATTGCTTTTGTCTTTTCTTTTTTTCACACTGCAGCAGAGTCAAAAAGAGAATGGGAGTAAGCAGTCTGTTAGCAAAGGGACTTTATTGGAGGGAAATCACTTTTGCACATAATATGAATGGGCATTTTAATGCTAGACCATAGGGGCCTTGCCATCTCTTACATGTACGTTGCATACTTTGAAGGTTTGATGAAATGAGACAAAACATATCATAAAATATATAATTTCAGCAGTAATTCTTGCTTAACAGCCGTCCAGTCTAGCTACAATATACTGGCTTTTGCAGGGAACTGAACTGTGACCGGAATGCTCTTGAGCAACATAATAACATTGGGCCTCTTTAAGTACGTAAAGAGCTTTCAGATGCTTGCCCACAAAGCCATTACATCTCATCTGAGACTGCAAAAAAGCACATGCAAGACAAACCCCACACTGTACTAGCTGACACCCTGGACTGACTCCCAGGTGGCGAATGCTCCTCTCCATCAGCAAAACACACCACGGTGATCCTGGAACAGCAGAGTCCCTTCTGTCCAGCCCGTCACCTCCATTGTATGGCCTGGGAAAGACATCTCAGAAAGTGCCACCTTCCAGCTTTGCGACTTTACCGAGTGGCCAAACCACACAGCGGGTGCCAGCCGTCTATCCCGCTGAGTGCCTCTACGCCACGGCTAATCCTGCCAGCGGCCCCGCCGGGGCAAAATCTCCCACCGCTGAGTTTTGGAGAGGGACCTGAAACAGCCGGCGGCAGTGTGGGCCAGTCTTTTGAGGTGGATGAAGAAGGGAGCACTCACTGCTAATCACAAATCCTTTGTACGGCAGAGCTAAGGAGCGTTTCGACCAGGGCTGAACAGAGAACTCCAGAGGATAGACAGGGTCATTCAACTATTGGACGGGGAGAGAACAGAACAGAATGGAGTTGTTTTTGTTGTGCTCAATATCATGGTGTGACGGCAAGCGGGTGGAAAGAAGGGCTTGTTTATGTTTTTGTCTGATGTCATGTTTCTATTGTGCGCTTCTAGCAAAGTAAAATAGAAGTTATACTGAAAAAGAAATTACCATACAATTAAAATAATCACCTGCTAATGCTCATGGGTTTACATTGATATAGTGGTCCAAACTTTAACCAGGCAAACAAAAAATACTTTCCTGTTTTCAGAACAGAGTCAAGGAGAAGGATCCCTTTCTCTTCTTCCAGTATATCCTTGGTATGACCTTTGTAAGTCTATAGCCAATTTAGAACACATCCATACCTCACTTATTAAGACCACTCCCTGGGGAAGTAATCAGTCCAAGCACAACAGGCTACATCAACAAGTCTCTGGATGTGTTCAAGTCAGCCTTCTACCGCTGTCAGAAATATATAAAAAACCAAAAGAGAACAAATACATGAGTATTGTTATTATTTTTACAATCCTTTGTTGGTTGTTTGTTGTAAATAATAGTAGTAATAGTGAGTACATACAGTATAACAAATATTACATACAAATTATGTTTTATTCTTTGATTGCCCTAGTTCTTTAAGGTAATGTTGTATGTTATAAGTTTCAACATTATATCTTGCAAAATATTGTTCCACCACAGCAATGGGCATCTCCACTCCATCAGTTGCATCAAATGTTTGCGTTTCATACAGACCCAACCCAATTTTTTTCTCATTAAACTTGTGGGGCCATTGTTATAAAGTTTGTTCTGAATATTCAATAAATGATCTCTCCTGCCTAGGGCAAACCAAGTAAAATTACAGTTTCCGAACCCCTTACTGTATGTCTTACATCCCTTTTTAACTCTGTTACCAGCTTCAATTACTGTATTTTGTCTGAGCCAAAAAATATATCGTCATAAGACGATGTTTCATCATTACAGTTCTATTTCATATTTAGTAGCCTGTAACATCTAGCACAATGATTTTGGATCCTCCTTGCATCATGCAAAATTTAATCACACTGTCTGAAATATCCCACAGATCCAGTTTTATAAAATAAACAAACTTGTTGATTGTCCCTATATTAACTTAATCCCTAAAATGATTGCTTTTTCTGAAGTAAACAAACTGCCAGCCATGCTGAGCATTCCCGAAGCACCACATATATTTCCTCCACGCTACATGGGGGAAAAGCAAAACACACATACAGCACAGTTTCCCCTTCTTCAGTGTCTCTAGAGATGTCTGCCTTCTCCTGAGATGGCCTCTAAACCCACACATAAACACCCTTCAGATGCTTACATATGGCACAACACTGTTAGAGACCCCCGGGGAATTTACTCCAAACTTATTAGCACTGTCGATGAGGAAAATCTGAAAGGAAGATTCCCTGGCATCACGAGTCACACTGGTTAAATTGAAACATGCCTTTTTGTTATACTGTAGCTATGGAAGCCAAAGGCAAAAGAGAAACTGTACACAAAATGTGCATCTTTAAAGCTTGTCCACTGGGAATTATGTGCATTATGTTATAAATTTCAATATACAGTAAATTTGTTTCCTAAATGCTTGCATAATATTTTTTTTTTATGGTACACAAATTTCAAAAGTAAGGTTTAGACGAATCACAGATCACAATTCAAGATATTGTAATGATGGCTAAACAGAGCAATGATCTATTCCAAGTAAATAAATAGGATACTGTGTGCATTACACCGGACAGGATAGTATGTGGGTGGTTCAACCAGCATATCTACCTGTAAGAATCACTGAGTAAGAGGTGCACCTGCTCATACTTTTAATTGTTTCATTGTTTAACTCACTGTGTAGGTAGATAAAAGCAGTGCAACTTTGCACTGGTGTTGATAATCTGCACATCAAGTGAATGTTTAACTGCACTTTCGCTTCATTCATATATATTGTCTCTCTTTTGTGCATGCTGTCTGTGACATGCTGCGCTGTACGTTGTGATATGTTATGTCAAAAATGAGCTAGCGAACTATGAATATGATAGATACCAACATTAATCTATGTGGCTAGCAGGGGAAAGATGGTATGGTCTCTATGGTGATTGAGTCATGCCATATTTTAATGTTACAGAGCTTATGCCGGAATTAACATACTGGAGAAATGAATCACATTAAAAGGTGTTGAGTTGAAAATAGTGTATTTCTTATTGTCAAAAATATTAAATATGGATACGGGGGATTTGATGAATGTTTTTTCAAGCTTACATACAGTTATGTATCCTGTCTCTAAGAAAAAGTAATGCGTTATCAAAGCATATCAAAGGCATTAAACTGGTGATGCATTAAACACATTACAGTTTATTTCATTTAGCTAAGAAATAATTTCATATCATAATAATGCTTATGACACTGCTCATATAGCATAAACATAAATAAGTAAATGTCACAGTTCGCGGCCGGTCCAGCACCGGACAGCGCCAGGCGGCATGTTCAGCACCGGACAGCTCCGTTGCCACGTCTCCAACCACCTAATTTGCCGCAGGTGCAGTTGTCTCTTCTCCACTTCCTGGGCGGAGGTTTCAAAGGCTTTCCGCCCCGGCACCACTTTGTTGTTTCTACTTGGATGCGCGTACCAGCGTTTGCACTCTACTCACCCCGCAGTCTTGCCTGCTGATTTACCCGCCTGGCAGTCTTGTCTGCCCACTCCACGCCTCGCTCTCCAATCTACACGGCAGCACCGTCTGCCTCTCGGATCACCGCCACAAGCTCACCTGCCTGAAGTCCCAACCAGCTAGCTAACGCTACCACACCAGCACCCACGCTTGTCACTATTAAAAACACTGTTCTTTTGTATCTGCCGTCTCCTGCCTCTGCTTCCCGCACTTGGGTCTTCGTCCCTCCTCCTGCAGTAAACCTGCTAATTAATGCATGCAAAGATCTAATTAACCAATCATGTGGCAGCAACTCAACGCATATAAGCACAGTTAAAGTGGTTCGGTTGTTGCTCAAATATATGTATGTATGTGTGTATATATATACATATATACTGTATTATATGTGACTACGCCTGTGGAAAGATTGGCACTGCCATACGGGGGTGTTATGAGGTGAAAGGACCACCTAATAAAGTATCTACGGAGGATACATTACATGCAAGTGCAAAATGTGGGGCTACATATTACAGGGATGCAAAGGATAATTTGATTAGACTTGATTATGGAATGAATTGAGTCAGATTTCTAGAACAATCTTGGCCCATGCAAGGATAAATTAGAACTTTATAATCTCTGTTCAAGGTGAAGGTCAATAAGTCTTTCAACCAGCTAGAGCATGCACACACACACACACACACACACACACACACACACACACGCACACACACAGAACAAGAACATTCCCCTCTCTGGTATGCCCACTGACCAGCCTGTGCCCTTGGCTAATCTGCCCTAATCCTGCCATTACAGAAAAAAAAGTACCAATCACCTCATTTCTCTTTTCCAATATCCCCTCCATCTCCACAGGCCTCCATTTCCTCACTGTCTGCCACATCCCCCTCCGACCCCTCCCATCCATTGCATCAGCCCTATTCCATTATTTCAGGATGATGGATAATAAAACACAGGATTCAGGTAAGAGGCAGCGCTGGTCCAGAGGTGACCCTTCTATTCCCATCAGCCTTCACATGCCCCCCTGACTCCAGCTGATGCAGCTCTGGCATATACCAGCCCCCTCCCATGCTCTCATTCAACACTGTCTGCGGCCCCACAGTACCCATCCAGCTCCTCTTATACAGAGACGCAGACACACAGGCACACTGGGAAGGGCTGGGGGGGTATGCCTGGAGATTTACATTACATCTGTGCAGGCAACGGCAATTTCTAGAATAATTCCCAATGTCGCTGATTGAACAAATCCTGTGGTGAGAGAGAGAGAGAGAGGGAGAGAGAGAGAGTAGAGAGAGACATGGAGGGAGAGAGACATGGAGGGAGAGAGAGAGACATGGAGGGAGACAGGGCGAGAGAGAGAGAGAGAGAGCGAAAGGAAGGGGGAGAGAGAGAGAGAGAGAGAGAGAGAGAGAGAGAGAGAGATTGAAGCATGTGGGCAGGCGAAAAAAACAAAAGAAGCGATATCGTGTATAGACGGGGGGGGGGGTCTAACGGCTTGGCTTTCATCTCATTTGCAGATCCTATCCTTCGCGGTGTAGATTTACAACATTATCCCCTGTGCCAAAAGAAAGGGCTTATCAGCCTGGCCTTTTCTAGCCGCCCGAACATACGGTTTGCCAGACAGGGGCGGTGTTGAATGTTGCAGCCGGTTCTGCGGTGCGGACCACCTCGACGCACCGTCTCAAGTAAACTAAAAGCGATATGTTCACACAGCGCGGGCTGTACTTTCTGAGTACATTTGCATCTTCCACAAACAGCCTTCTCTTCTACATTTCAATCGAATTTGTCCTGCCATTTGATATATTCTTTTATTCATGATTCTGGGATTTGCATCCCAATTATTTGTAGCCCTTAAAGAGATGATCATGTGAGATGTGTGTGTGTGTGTGTGTGCGTGGGGGGGCATTGAGGTTGTCCAGTCTGGCTACATACAGTAATACAGTATGCTCAATCCTCAATCACGGAATGGCAATCAGGATAGAGAGCAGACTGCAGGACGAACATGCAAACCAAAGCAATGCTTTTGTAACGCTTGGAAATTCTCAGCACACATTTAGCTCCACAATACAAATGCCTTAAAGGCAGGGTCAGACATTCTCGAGAACGCTTGTTAAATTCGAGCTCAAATCAAAACAATATTCCTCCGCGGTGCCGCGCCACACATCGAAAGGCATTGTGAAGCAAAGCGTAGTACTATGGCTTGGTTGATGTGAGTGGTGTTTGCCTGTTTGTTTATGTTCCTGTTTACGGAGCCAGGGTTGTGTAATAAGTATCAGATTATTCTATCAGCACGCACAGAGAACGTAAAATAGCGAAATGAGAGAAGATATTTATGTGTCAATTTGACAAAATGTGTATTATCTTACAATATACCTTTAACCGGATGTGCATTGGACTGTAGTGTCTCAGTTTGTTTACATGTAATCAAGCACTCCCAGTGTGCGTAACTTCATGTTCAGGACACCAGCTGGAAGCTTCCTGGTGTCTAAATTGGGGGGCTTTAGTGTTTGTGGATATTGTGATATAGAATGTCACATCCAGTCAGGATCAACATTTCTAACAGTTTCATATAGTTTGAGGCTTGGGAGACTATCTGCCCCTTGGGTGTCACCTTGCTATTATTATAGGTATAGGACATATTGACTAGATAGTGTGTGTGTGTGTGTGTGTGCGTGTGTGTGTGTGCGTGTGTTTGTGTGTGTGTTGTAACTGCAGAGATGAGGAGAAGGGACACACACACACACAGACGCACAAGGGGCCTAGCGGTGTACCTTATCGCTCTATACCACAAAATGGAAAGATTAGATTAATCAGGTTGCTAAACCTCTAACCTGGTTACCATGGCAATTGCAGCATGGCTGGGGCAACTGGTCCACAGTGGAGAGGGTCAGAGATGGATTGGCCAGATGGAATAATTACCAAGGGAACCACAGGTCAGCAGGTTATATTGTATCTGCCCCTCTCCCCCCATATACAGTAATAGGGTTGTTCATTGTTTTAGCAATGATTGAAACCTTGTCATTATTACAATATCTTATGACAACATTTTGCAAAATTGTACTAATTTTGTCCCAACAAGTTTGTATTGCAATCACACAAATATAAAGTCAAGACTTTCTCAAACAGCGTATTGAACCACTGTATGGTAGATCAATTGAAATTGAATTCATAATTGCTCTGTAGAGAAGTCTCACTCCTTAATTCAAATTAATGAAGTGCCTGGGAATCCATAGCACAGTTGCCTTGGAAAGACCATTTGATTAAATAGCCCAATCAGGTTATAGAATTTCATTTAGAATTAAGTGTGTTGTGTTTATCCTTTCATTATGAGACACTCGCCTAAAAATGTAAATATATAATATGTCCTGTTGACAGGTCAAAGGGCATACACATGCTTATATGCCTGGGAACAATTATACAGTCAATGATTACTAAAAAAAGAGGAGTGAATATAATATTCCTAATAGTAATGAATAATAATAATAATACTGAAACAAGTGAGATGCAGAGAAACGTACAGGATGAAACACTATCAATACTGATAATTAGGATATAGACTGTCTTCTCTCTTCTCAATGGTAATTCCTTCAAAAGGGCCGCCCTAATAATGAAGTAATGTTTCTTTGTTCCAAATGGTGTGTGGACGGATCTAATAAGTTATTGGACACGGTTTCAACCTTGACCAGCCACTTCCATTGGACAGGCACTACACGTCTAAACTGCTGAGGAATTAGGTCACCTTGGAGAGCATGGAGCATGCTAGCTTAGTGTGCATCATTGACTATAGGGCTCGGGGCGCTAGTTTACTTTTCAGTTCCGGTTCGCTCCACTGATTTAATTTTAAAAGGTCAAATTCAGTGAAAAAATATTATTAAATTGTTATGAAATCATTGTTATTTTTTCGTTTTTTTGTTTATTTAATTTTTTTATATAAAAACACAACATTGCTAATCATTGTATGTGAAATCCACTGAGTAATGATTTACTTCAACTATCGTAAAAAAAACATTGGTTGGTGATCTCATTTTCCTTTGTGCTTCCATGATCTTGTTTTGTCCAATTGGATTTCTACAGCGGACAATTACATTTGGACAAATGTCGTATTGTTATTAAAGGGGCCATGTGACTAAATTGATGCCCCACATGAAAACAACTCCATTCATGGCTGATATGCATTTACCCTTAAGAGTAAAGGCACAACACATGCACGCACACACACACACACACACACACAAGCAAACATATACAGTACAGTATACAGACACTGACACACATGCCCAAGCAGGGACACATTCACAGAAACAGATGCACAGATCGGCAAGCAGGTGCAGCCCCTTGAAATAGACATATAGCCTGGTCTGAGTTGACCGCAACCCTGTGTAGATTTATTGTTGGCCCTTAAAGGACATTAGATTTTTACTGGGAGGGCTCCCCATTCAGAGTCCCTCAACACTATAGTCTTTTACAACCACTATCTTTAACCTTCTCCCCTGCTCATAAAATGCCAGCAGCTTTTCTCCTCTATTTCCTCCCTCTACTTCTGCCCACTCTTCCCGTCGTCCATGATATCTCTCCATCTACAGTATCCATGCAACCTCTGCGATCTGTGTCTTTGAGTTTATATCCTGCCCCAGCCCCGCCCTTCTTTTCTCTCCAATTGCTCCATCCATCAACGCTTTCCAAAAGTGTTACTTTTTAATGGCCATCTCTCCTGCTGACGGACATACTCAGTACAGTAAATCCTCTGGACAACTGTCATATTTGAACGTAGACTTACTGCACTATACTGTAGGTGTTGCCGTCTGACGGGCTCTCACCAGAGCTTTGATTTCCCAGTGGGTGTACAATGCACCTGTCTTTCATTTATTACGTTATATACTGTGGTACAGCAGGGTTGTCTACTATAAAAAAGTTTTTCTTTTCGCAAACTTTTTTGTGGTCACTTGTCTAACAATTTGAAATAAGTCTAACATTTAATTATAAGGGAAAATGTGACCTCATTCCTGGCCAATCATCTCTGATCTACCCTCCCACTGTGTCAGACAGCCAATCAAGACAGGTCATGAAAGGTGTAAGTGTAACCACAAAGGAAATATGTTTGAGCTTACAGTTGGAAAAAGTATTATTATGGCGCTAATAAACAACATTTAACACCTTTTGTAAAATAAATTGGCTAAATATGCAATAATAACGGTATTTATGTAGAAGCTGATTTCGTGGCCTTCTGACAAAAATTAACATTCATTTCTGTAATAACGCTGAAAGTCTGAATTTACATAAAATTGCTTGGCTTCAACAAGAGAATAGTTGGATCTTACAGCATTTGCAGTAAGGTGATCGTTTTTCATGAGCTGTGTGCATGGGGTTTCTCATTTCCTGCAAACTATATGATGTGCAAAAAAGATTATACGTTCAACAATTTGACAGATTGTGCGTGACTAAGCAAACTCCTATTCTCTTAGTGATGAGTGTACACTACAGAATACTGTATATTATCAGTAAATGTTTTTGTACCATTGATGTAAATGTAACATTTGTGGAAGGCTCTACCAAATATGTAGCTCACACAGTGCCTTTAGCCTTTAGCCCACTGAGCCATAGGGCTGGTTTGCCTTATATGAATTTAAAGAGCATATATCGTACATGAAATGTTGCCCCTGTCTGTCCTCCTTATCACTGTCCACACTCACCTCCTCCCTCAATCTGTCCATATCGCTCTCTCCTCTATTATCACCCGCCTTCTCTTTCCTCTCTTATCTCTCCTCCTCCTGTTACTCTCTCTCTCTCTCTCTCTCACTCTCTCTCTCTCTCTCTCTCTCTCACTCTCTCTCTCTCTCTCTCTCACTCTTACACTCTCGCTCCCTTGCTCTCTTGCTCTCTCTCACTCTCTCTCTTTCACTCTCGCTCTCTCTCTCTTTCTTTCTCGCTCTCTCACACACTCTCGCTCTCTTTCTCTCTCTCTCGCACTCTCCCTCGCTCTCACACTCTCTTTATCTCTCTCTCTCTCGCTCACTCTTCTCTCTCTGGTTGACCCAGGGACCTGCTTCTTTTCCGCTCATCCGTCTGTCCATTTTAGGGAATCTAATCACTTTTCCTCTCTCTCTCTCTCTCTCTCTCTCTCTCTCTGAGATGGCTGGTCCTTAGAGCATGAGAGATAATGAATGCACCGCATGGCTGAACACACACACACACAGAAAGTGTGTGTGTGTGTGGGTGGAAGTGGGTGGGTGGGTATGCAAACACACAAATACAAACAACACAACAGTGTCTCTAGAAAGCCAATTGTGTATTTTCCAACTGTGTGTTAAAGCTAAGGCAATTAGCCTACCAGTCACAGTAAAAATGGGACGTTCATAGCCAAAAGATGATTTGTTATATTTTAATATTAGCCGTTTACATTTTTAATACTAGCTCTAAAATGTATTTTTAGATATTTTTACAAATTAATGTCATGCATATTCAATGCATAATGTATAAATGGCACTTGTACATCCATATGTACATTTGTGTACACTAATATGTGGTATATTGGCCCATACCGAGTGGGCTGTCATCTCATACAGTGTATGGCCCATACACTGTAGTTATTGCTTGTCCTGGCAGCTGGCGATTATGACATCGAACGTACGGATACACATAAGATGACAACATTGTCTTTAGTCTGTGACAGTTCTAGTTAAGATAAGATAAAACTTTAATGATCCTCTAGGGGAAATTGGATCTCTGAGAAGTCTTTAATCTTATTCCACACACGCACGCACACACAGGTGCGTACACGCACGCACACACACACACACACACACACTTTTCCCCAAGTGTTTGTCACACCTCTTTCTTTCAGCTCCAAGATGGAAATCATTTTAGAAAATGGCCCCACGTATCTCGCCTGTTTTAATTTACACTTCGACAGGGGTAAAAAAAAAAAAGAGCTGCCCACCATTCACACGTCTCTTTCCCCTCACTCAGAACACACACTTTAACTTTCTAGTCAGTTGGACAATCACAAAACACGGTCACTATAATGTATTGATTTCAAAGAGATCAGTAATTTCTTATAGTCATTGATTAAGTTGGATGTTGTGTCTTTCAGTATACTGTAGCATGTTAAGTCTGATCCAGTGAAATGCCGTTCTGAGATCCCAGGCGGGAGCATAACAGGCATAGGGGGGTGGGGTTAGAGGGAAAGGCAGGAAGAGGAAGCCAGTGATCTTACCGTCGTCTCCTGATCCAGAGCCTGCATCTGTGGAGGAGGAAAAAAACACATATTAACCAAGTGTTATTTAAATCATATTCACCAGATGCACATAATCGCCGGGGGATAGATGGTGTGTGTGTGTGTGTGTGTGTCTATCTGAGGAATCATTTAAATCTAAGTGTTATATTTAATAAACATGCATAAATTTTTTAATGGCATTTATTGTTATGCTATTATGTAATTTTAGTGGCTCATGGCTCAATTGGTCAAAAAGTAGATTGAAACCTTTACTGTTTTGTGTGTGAAGAGAGAGAGAGAGAGAGAGAGAGAGAGAGAGAGAGAGAGAGAGAGAGCTTGCCAGATAGCCAGATATAAAGAGGTATTTTATCCATACTGAGGTAGCACAATGATGATAACCCCCCTTCCATCTTGTGGCAGTGTGCCGTTTCCTGGTTGCTCAATATAAATGCATGCTAGCAGTTCCTTCTGCATGGCTTCCCTTGTGGATCTAGGGTAAAGCTCCTTCAAAGACAGCATTGTTTAACATCACTACTGTGAACAGGATAGTGATGGCCACTTAGAAGTGCAGGCACTGTGGAAACCTGAACCGCAGAACAACAATGAGCTGAATTGCCCCAGGCCAGAGACCAGATGCATTGCCCCAGCAGGATTAAGAGGGATCATATCTAAACTCTATGTGAACACCCATGTGAAAAGGCTTTATAGAACTGAGAAAGTTTCTTTATGTCTCCGGCATGGGATAAAACAGATTTAGAAATGTTTTCCTCCACCTGCTCGGCCACCTAGTGGTTAAGGTCTGGTATTCAGTGATGCAAGTTGTAGAAATATTTCAAAGTCAATGTCACATAAGCTTAGATTACACTTCTAAAATACACCAGTGGCGTCGTTAGGACTACAGTCCCAAATGTTTTATCTTGTATCTGAAGAATAAAAATGTTCTTTTCCAAGAATTAGAATTATCATAACAAAATATCCCCGGGTTTATTTATATGTCAGGTTGATGATGTATCTAGTTAAGCCCTAGTTATTTTAAAACAGCTCAAAATGTAATGGGGATGATGAAGTAATTGATAAATATTATAGCCCAACAATATTTCTATGGCTTAGTTGATAAGTTAGCTTATATGCTTTTTCTCCCAGATATTTTGTGACAGTTATCAAATCCTGCTTGAAGTAAACTTTTGCTTATCAAAACATTTAATCACTCTAAGTCGTTTCAGAGGGCTGTGATAGGCCTTCGCATTATTATAAGATGTTTGTGAATGTAGTAATGTGGTTATTTGCTGCCAGAGGTCTCTGATCAAGAAAACAAGAAAGCACACTACATGCACGCAACAGAAAATCAGCAGCGTCTCACATCTTATATTTATTTTAGTATGCAATGTTTCAAGAGCTTAACTTCTTCTGATTGTCACACACAGTGGATTGTTTTTATAAAAAATCCCTGGTCTTACAGAACGATAGCACACACAAATATGTCTGCTACAAAGTGATCATTTGAAATGATAAGCATGTAGTATAGGTAAACTGACTATCATCAGTTAGACTATGTCTAGTCTTTTTAAAAAGGCAATAGGAGAAAAGATACATCCCATGGTGTATATAGCTCCACCGACTACATCTCTTCTTCACAAAATTCTTACTTTTAGAATGGTCATGATGTTACTGATGCTAAACACTACTGTAGATGCTCACGGTCTTATCAAAAGACAAGCTTCTGGGACCAGGCAAAGACCAGGGGGTTCAGGGGATCAATAAAAACCTTTACATTAGCATCTCTTTTCTGACAGAGGGTTTTTTGGTGAGAGGAAAAACAGGTGCTGGAAAAGGCAGCTTGAAAAGCAAGACGGACAATCACTGCTTCACCTGTCTGCCCGCTCAAGGGTAAATGTGAAAGTGTGACTTTATTTCGCTGAGATTTGATAAAGAAAGAATGAGAATGATGAGGAAGATTTAATTTAAAGTTCAGAGGAGAGTGGATACTTAAGGGTTTAGGATAGGAGAGGATAGGATAGGATAGTAGAGGTCTGATGCAATGTTATTTACCTCACTATGCATCCTGCTATGTATCAGACAAGCACAATAGTGTACACACACACACACACACACACACACACACCACACACACACACACACACGCACACACCCCACACACACACACACGCACCCACATGCACACACGCACCCACACAAACACAAGCACACACACAACAGACATGTACACCCATACTACCACCCTATTCTCACACACACACACACACACACGCACACACACACGCACACAAGCACACACACAACAGACATGTACACGCATACTACCACCCTATTCTCACACACACACACACACACACACATGCACACACGTGCACAAGGTTCAATGTAAAAAAATCTGCTCTGTAAAGCTTGAAAGTAAGAGCAGAGGGCTGGGGGCAGAATTACGCTGACAGATACTAGAGTGCAGCCAGTCGGGTGTTTCAAGCCACTGCTGGTCCCTTGTAAAAGTGATGTTCGTGTTTTAATGGGCTACCTTGATGGTACACAGTTCGGCTGTATGTCTCAGCTATGCTGAGGCCAGATGGGTGGCCTGTGATGCAGAGGGCTAGCCCAGCTATAATGGCTTCATTCTGTGAAGCGTGGCTGGTTTACACCTCAGCCCGCATACATTAACAATCAGTCCCTTACACACTCACAGGCACAAGGCTGTGGGGGGGGGGGGGGGGGGTTGACTTTGTAT
>JAODTR010039011.1:0-17733 GCA_025399935.1 Amblyopsis rosae | reverse complement strand
CCCCCCCCCCCCCCCCCCCCCCCCCCCCCCCCCCCCCCCCCCCCCCCCCCCCCCCCCCCCCCCCCCCCCAGGACAATGTCTCTCACTGCTGCGGCCAGGCCCAGGAGGCCAGCGGAGGATGTAAAGTCAACAATCGAAATCCAACCGCAGAATCCCAGAGCATTTGAGGTGACAGTGGCATGTTAATGTCGCTCAGCGTGGAAAGGTGGGATGACTTTCAAAAGGTGTTACTACATGAAAATATGTCATCAAAACACATCTTGCCAGCACATTTTTACACACAGCATGAAAACTGACTTCATAATCCACCAGGCACAGTGCTTGGTACAGGAGAATTGAAGATTCAGTACCCACTGCAATGTTGTTACTGCCCGTACGGTTTGGACAAATGGAAAAACATGTCACCCATATTTGTCCATTGACTGGGATAGATTGACTGCTACCATTCAGAACGCTGTAATAGTGTTTGCCTGGTGGTAAAATACCACACTTGGGCTAGAGAAGATGGGTTTAAAGCTCTAAGTGCCTACCTTGTTCAAATGACCTTGAACATTGCACCAAATCTCAGCAAAACAGAGAAAACTAATATATTGGATGGAGATACAGTAGTAACTTGTATAACAAATATTCAGAATGAGTCACGGGTAGAATGAAATATGTAGCCTAATCTATAACTCTGGGAATATGATTTTTCCTCTACTCTAAAAACCTGCTATATACGTACATGCGGTAAAGCAGCTTGTATGCTTGGCTGCCGAACAGCCAATCATATTCCAGCCACCCTGCCTGAATGCACACTTCTAAAACAGTGTATGAATACAGAGTGAGACGTACATTCCACTATACAGTACATCATATTCCACAGTAACTGTATAAGATCCAGCTGTTCTTGTAGCATGAGTCCAAGCTGTTCATGCTATAACCGTATCCCAGTCATTCTAATTTAGATGCCAATCAACAGATACCTGAGCGTGATACACGCACGTAGTTAGCTGAGCATATGGCTCCGTTCATCTGTGACTGCCGGGGCGGCATCGCATTCCTATCAAATTGAGATTAAACGTGTCATCAACATTTTAACAATGTGTCAGTTATAAATTCCCACCCACCTTATCCCCTGATAGTATTCTCCAAGTGGTGATGTTCCATGCTCTGTGCTTATTCCTGTTGTTTCCAATCTCTGACTTTGTGAATCCAGTTGGAAAATGCTATGTTAGCGACGCTTGCCTTAGCTAACTCTCTCCTCTGGGGAAACAGCCGCCTGATGGTTTGTTCTGCTTCGCTAGGCTAATGGAAAAATGCTCTTCACTGTACATGGCCAACACTTGATGTGATAGAAAAGTGGTACCATCCTGTGCTAATCAGCTATCGCTGGCTCTTTATCACTGAGAGCATAGCCTGACATCCCGTTCCAGGTCACAACCTTATCTGTGTGCAGCCTAAAAGTAATACAAATTAGCGCTTAAGTGTAAATGTGCTATATTTTTTATTTGAAAGCCACATTGTAAAAGTTAAATAATGGCTTAAAAAAATAATAGGTCAATATAAATTATTGAATGAATCATTATTCTATGATCCTGTATACTAAAATGTAATTGGTACAGTATAGCCTAATGTAATGGCGTTACTATATGTCTTAGGCTAAGCTTGGACCTACTGTAGTATCTCAGCCAGTGTTGTGTTTACTGTTTGGAATGACAGCATCTTGACATCTGGCCTTTAGGCCCTGGCTTTGTTACAACAGATTTTAAGGGTGTACAGGAGCCATGTTGTTTATCGGCTGTCAGGATTAACATCAAGGAGAAACTGCTTGGCCTGAGACATATAGTCACCAGACAAGCACAACTAACGACCAGCTGGAGGTATCACCAGACAAGCACAACTAACGACCAGCTGGAGGTACAGACCATAGTAGCATGCAGCAGTAGCAGAATCAAACCAGGCTTTAGTAACCATTTCCCATTCATGCTCAAGATGGCTTATCTCTGGACACCCTCTTCCTGTGCTAAACTACATCATGAATTGTCCTTGAGCAGGTTTCAAGGTCAACTCACAATGTGCTAGTAACATTTCTGTGGACAATTGTACAGTAGTGATAATGGTACATTGTGTTAGTTGACCAATGGCCTTTTCTAGAATTGTCCCCAGGATATGTCTGCATACTATAAATGTTTCAGTAAGTAATAAAAAATAAAAAAAGGACTGTAAACAACAAGTGTAAGAGCAAAATATAAATATGGGTATAACAGGTAATATGGGAGCATAAAATGTGATAAAACATCTATCAAATTCCAAATTCCGTTATAGCAAATTCCCAGCTGATTATGGTTCAATATCTGCCCACTCATTAAATGTTTACGGTGGAAAATAATAGCACAAAACACTTGCCTTTGGATTTAAACATGTATTATATAGGTAATCACCATTTGTTTTAAACATATTGATAATGATAATGGCTGTAAACACATCATGGTGAACTCTATTCGCCACTTGCTCATCTGCTGAGACACACAGATTGCCTAACACGACCAGAGGGGATTCAATGCTAGGTGCATCAGTCGACTACACCCCTCCTTGACATTCCATGGAGAATTCCCCTCTGGGATGTATGTGCTGTGATCTATCTGCACAGCATGAAGGGAAAAAAGCTTTGGCACTGGCGTGAGGCCGGCAACATCCGTTACACAGTGTACTGTTGTCTCTAATGGCTCTTTGGAGGATGAACGTAGAGGGGCAGCGCAGCAGAAAGAACAAGAGTGCTAGTGCTGTGTGCGCGTGCGTGTGTGTGTGTGGTTCGGGTGTTTCTGTGTCGTTGGCCCAGTGTCTTGAGTACTTTCACACTATTCTTTATGAAGAACTCATGGTCTAGATTCATATGAACTGGAAATACCTCAAATGTAATGTAGATGTCTGGCCTTATATTTTAACTCAAAAGTTTGCAGATAAGTGCTTCACAATGGATTAATAATAATAATCAATCAGAATTTGATGATTAAGTGTGACGTGGTAAAATTTGAACAACAAATCAGCATTTGCCACAGTTCAGGACAGACTTATGCAACAAGATCTTCTAAAGGAAGAATTCCTTCAGATCGATGTAATTTTCACTGTACCGTGTATTTAGACTGCTACAGCACTTATTTCACTCCTCGATTTTCTATTCATTTTCCACACTATTTCCCTAAGTGTCGCTAGGTCATGTTTTATTTGTACAGAACAAAACATATGTTATAATAAATACTTATGTTGCACTGGCTGTAGTTTCACTGCATTCCCCCATGTGGAAGAAATTATTAAAATGTTGATTATTGCTTATGATAACTGGAGTATGACCTATCCAGCTACTGACAAATATACTTATTGTTCAGTCGCTTTGGATAAAAGCATCTGCTAAATATTGTAAACTTAACGTAACAATCATTTCTTTATTAATTAATTTCTGAGCAGGATTTTGAATATGACAGGTGAAAAGTATGTATATATTCATTATACCGGATATATGTATTATGTACACAGTGCTTCTCTGTTGCAGGAAAATAAAGGAATATGTTGTATGTTGCACAGTGAGAGAGCTACCACCTTTGTATATTGAATGCATTTTTCTGTGCAGACATTATTAATGTGTACATTTCTTAGTGCACATCTGGTCGATAAACCTTGTGGTATGCAAAAGGCAGTAATTCAGAGGTCTGGCAAGCGCTGTAAATGCAAAACTATAGAGAATATACCCAGACTTTAATAAATAAATAGAGCAACTGCTTATTCATTTTGCTGATGATTCCATTATTTTCTGCTGCAAAGACCATACTGTTTTGGATGTGTCAATGACCAAAGAACACAGCAGTCTGTCTTGATTTACATATGTACTGGAAATGAAAGGAGCAGATGAGGCTGGTCTGTGTTATATGTCATACAATGGTAGAACAGCCAACAGTTTTGTTTGCCATGCCCTAGAAAATTAGCTCTTATCACACAGATGAAAAGCCTCTGGCTACAAGATGCACCCAGATTAACACTATCCTGTTTTCCATGAACCCACAGTATCAACACTTGACAGTATTACCGCAACTCACAAGCAAGCAATTTGCAAATATATATTTATTTTATGTTTTTCTACCAAAAAACTAAATAAAGGCAGCTGCTGGCAAAATCTCCACCACTGCCACACACATGCACACAAGCACATGCACACACACACACTAACACTTCTACTTCATTTTCCCCACGTTTCCAGAGTGGTGCTGAGCTGTGACCATTTAAGGGCCGTTTAATGGACTTCAGCTCGCTGCCTGTCAGCAGGGTAACTGAGTCAGCGGCTACCCCACCCAGCAAGAAGCAGTAGCCTATCTTATACCTTAGAACTGATTCACATGTGTCAGACAAGGCTAGCATCACCTTGCTAGTGGATGCTAGCCATAAAACGAGCACGTTATGCAGAACATGACCGCTCCATATGTGGAAAGGTTGTTTCTTTGGATAGTGCCTGGATTTGTCTAAAATATCAAGCTGAAATGCATCATGTTCAACTCAGGCCAAACCTAATTATACATGATCTAGTTAGCGTAATAAAAACGACATGGCTGACCACCTACTTTGTGCTGATAGGATGATTGGTCCATTAAATTGGTCCATTAAAAATGGTTAATGAGGTTATTGTAAGATTGCAAAGATACAGATATTTTTCTTTATATTTAGTTTCCTCTCAAAACAGATTGTAATCTAAATCTAAAATTTTATTAATTTAATGTGATTTCATCATGGACAGATATACCTCCAATAGGAAATAATATATATGTTTTAAAACTATATTTTGGGTATATATATATATATATATATATATATTGTGGGCTTGTTTGTAAAGAAAATATTAGCATATTAGCATTAGAAATGCATTAATTTACTGCATATTGTGTGGAAACAATATGAATTGTGTTAATGGAATGGTTATGAACTGACAGATGTTGGGCCAATTGTGTTTAGAGTTTTGAAAATGTATTACAGATTGGACAAATGGATGTCAGCAGTAGAATATAACTGTAATATACTGTAGGTGTGAATGATATTATGAGGTTACGGTGTAAAATTTGCTTCTGTAGAGAGTATACACAATTCAACATTCAGTTTAGTTGGATGTCTTATGACAACATTTCAACACATACAGTACTGCATGGTAAAAAAACAATACAAGATCTTTGGTGGACACAGTATTCAGACTAAAGGCTTTTTGACAGTTAATATAAAACTGTCAGAACTACTCAGAAGAAAATGTTATGGCCATCAAGCTGAATTCTACTGAATTTAAATAAAAGGTATACTTGCTATGTTACATGTTTCTTGGCTACGTGCAGTCCTTAATGTGTTGTGTGTGAGGAAGCATGTAAGTCAACAATATGCATTTGTTAATGCTATTTTCACAAGTGTAACTCTTGTTAGTGACGCTCAACGTGAGACTATCACATCAAACTGTGTGTTTACTGTATCTAATGGTTAAGAAGTCATTCTGATGTAGAAAGGTATACAACATACAGTTAACATGAATGACGATGTCTCCCATCAAGGCTGTGCACTTGCTAACAGGCATGCGTGTGTGTGCCAATGTAATTGAATGCATTGTAAGCCCCTGTGAGTGGACATGGCACATGTGGTATCACTACTCTTCAGTCTGTTTTGTAAATGTAAGCGATTCTATTCCATCTCAAAAGTATTAGGCATACATACCAGCAGGGCAGGCGCCATCAGAAGACACAAGCACTTCAGATTGCTGCTTGCAAGCATCCCTACGCAGAAAACATTCATTCTGGTAGTTCTGATTGTTGGAGCCACACACTGGGACATAGTCGTTGTTGCACTATGGAGAGGAGGACAGGTGAGAAAAAGAGAAGCAAAGAGAACAATAGATGAACAACCATCCGAAAAGCAGCTTTTTTAACTACATAACTACTGTATGTGTTCTATATTTGTACCAAACGTACACACCGGTGCACACACTAAAGACATCACATCCACATGTAATTCACTATGATGGGAGCACTAGTGCAAAGTGAATATGATATATTCAAGCTGTATTTTATTTCTCAATTGTCAGTTTAGGAATTAATGTCAAGGCTCGACATTAAACCAGTCCTTTAGTAAAAAAAAAAGCTTTTAGTAACTATAAGACGAAGATCAAATCTCACATAATGATTTTTATTCTGTTATACTTTGGGCCTGTTTTAGGGTCTGTGCATTGCAGGTGGTAAATGCAATGTGTTATTGATATGATATCTCCAAGAGCTATCATTTGATACAGCCATATCAGGTGTGGTGGGGCGATCCTGTGAGCTAATGTCAATACAATGTATTTGTGTTAAAATAAACTAAAACCGTATGCGTAAGCTTTGAAGTACTTTGTGTCCTGTTTTGCTTTCGTCATTGTTACCATCTAATGTTCCATTCTGTGCCACTAACTCGTAACAACAAGCCATTTATTTCAATATGTCATTTTTTTTACTGGTGTTCTTTTAGCAAATAAAAATGGTATTCCAAATGAGTTGACTGCCTTCCCTGCTGTGCCACAGTACACCATTGGGAGAAGAACATAACTGCTAAAATGGGGAGAACAAATGAAATCTATAAAGTCAACAGAGATAGTGTACCTGCGTAGTGTATGAAAAGGCAGAACAAATTAAACTTGGTACAATTAGAGGAGACACGGAAAACTAATTTCAACCTTGACAGATCTCTGCAGGTGATGTCAAAATGTTTTTGTTGAGCCTTGTTTGGTTTTGTAAAGCGAAAACACCACTTTTCAATTATAAGTGAGTGTGGTAAAATGCAGAGCATAATGAATTAAATAAAAATGTAAAAATATTTATCTAACTTTGGCAGTCCGCTGTTAAAAACAGCCTTGAAGAATGCTCTCCCCATGCTTGTAGCTATTGTATTTAATAATGTACATGTATTATTCACAAATGCACATTGTGATCATTTGCATCGACAAAGGTGGCATTTATTTTAAAACATGACAATACATGTTTGTTGCTCACATTGCTTATGTTGATATTTAATTCTAAGTTAAAATGTGCTTACATTTCTTGAATACTGCTTCATGATCAGGGGACATTTCCTAAATTATCTTTCAATGTACATTATTATTAGTAGTAGTGGTATTATATTATTATTTTTAACTATTTGAATAATGTCTATGTTGTTGTTTGAAATAACCAGCATGTATTTCATTTAAACTATTTTAAACACATTTAAATGTCCAAATAAGTCTGCGGTTGCACATATCAACACAGGAGCAGTTTAGCAAACCCACATTATTCTACTGTTGGCCAATGTTACTGTTGCTTCACCAGAGCAGTTGGGGGTTAAATGATTTGCTCAAGGGCATGCAGTAGTACAGGGAGCTGGGATCATTACTCATTCAGTTCTCCCACTCGGTTTATTGCCCGTCGAGAACCTCTAGACTTTGTAAATTACGGACGACACTACGGATCCAAACCTTTCTTTTCTTGGTTTCTGCCTGGGGGAAGTCATTCATTCATTTCAACAAACATTGATTGGATTGTCCCCGGCCACAGTAATATTATCAATAATAAAGGTGAAAAACATCTTCTCCTATACTTCACTGTGTGAAATGCCAGAGAAGCACTATTAGAGTTGTGTATCCAGTATTCCCAGCCCATAACCTGTAGAGATGAGTAGGCTATTTTAAAAAACTTCCCAAAATAAAGAGGCAAAGATGAAGCGCACCCCGCCTGGTTGTGACTTCACAAGGACAGGCAGCTCAGTTGTGAGTCCCGCAGGACCGGGGATAAGGGAGCTCACGGCTCTTTGGCTTGGCTCCTCTTCCCTTTAAGTTGGTAATGGATTGACCTGGAATCTGTTCTGGTCTGGGCGACACAGCTGGCAATGGGAAAAAAAAGAAGCTGGTCTGTCAGTTTATGTGTTTCCCCTCCCTCAGAACAATGTATCCCTCTCACGCCAGCGCACACAGGTGTGTACTGTATATGCGAACCAATTTCCATCTTCCATCTTCGGTCTCTCGCTCTCTCTCTCAAATACACATATGCTTACACAAACACACACGCACACACACACACAATCTGTTGGCTGCCAGCAGCAACACTAAAATAACCACACCATCGATTCTGAAGCCTAGGAGCCTCGCAGCACTAAAATGTAACCGCCATTTTTAACCGGTGGAGGGAAAACAGCAGCAGAGCGCTCCCGATTGCAGAGCTGAAGGGAGGAATGGAAAGCAGGGACTGGCTGCTGATCACAAGAGCAGAGAAAGGTGGGCAGGGGAATAGAAAAGGAGGACAGCAGGCTAAAATGGTGGAGAAAACGGTATAAATCAGAGTTGGGAGAGTAGTGCAGGGCGGTTTCAACCAGTATACCGGTTGTACTGTAATTTCTTATGTGCCATACCATAGCACAGTTGAAACAACAGCTGTAATGCATATTGTCTGATGCTAGAAACGCTACGTACTGCTGTTCCGGTGTTAATGTGTGGGGACCCATAACTGAGCGCAGTGTACCCTATAACATGGCAAAGCACAATGGCACACAGTTATTTTTGTACATTTACAAATTGACACGGCCAAACGGCATATGGGCACGGGTACATTTCCCATCATATGCGGTGCCTCGAGAAAATGCCTTTTAAAGCACTATTGCTACTGCTTGTCTGCCTTGAATATGACAACCGTGATGTCAAACGCTATTGGTATTCCAGCACATTTACTGCTGGCGAGATGATAGAGTACGTTTTAAACAGTGTCTATCACAGTGGCTCGACAAACTTGGCAATGTATTGTCTTTTGGCTGCATTTCCGTTTTAATTATGCAACTGCATACTGATTATATAATATTGTTTTAGCCCTAAGACAAAAGTAATAAAGTCCCAGACATGCCAAAAAAGCTGAGAGATACAGTTAAATGGATGTGATATACATTTTTGCTCATACCGCCCAGCACTAGTGGATAGGGAGGATGTGTGTGTGTGTGTGTGTGTGCATGGGGTGGTGGGAAGGATGGTGGGGGTGTCGTAAAACTAAGTGGATTCCGTGCAAAACAGGCTGAGGTCTGGTCGGCCAGAGCCACAATCCTTTGGCAGTGACCTGGCATGGCAACAAAGGGGAAAAGCCACTACCTGAAGAAGCACAGGGCTTACTGTACATGAAAAAAGACGAGAACACACTAGAAAAAGAAAAACAGCAAGGGGCACAGTGTGCAAGATATACAGAAAATCCCCTGAACACAGAGCTGTAGAGAGAGCGAGAGAGAGAAGGAGAGATATAGAGAGAAGGAGAGAGATTGAGAGAGAGAGAAAGAGAGAGAGAGAGAGAGAGAGAGAGAGAGAGAGAGAGAGAGAGAGAGCATGCCTCACAAAGAAGCTAAGAACACCCGGGTCTGCTGGGCCTCTCATCTGATCTCTCTCTCTCTCTCTCTCTCTCTCTCTCTCTCTCTCTCTCTCGCTCTCTCTCTCTCTCTCTCTCTCTGACTCTGGCATGGCTCACAATGTTCTCAACCTGGGGACTCGCTTTATGCTGGGCATGACGCAACCGAAGGGCAAGCGGGTAGTGGCAGAATCCCTGCGGGCATCGCTCAGAGGGGGGAGAGGTGGGTAGTTGGGTGGGCGTATGAAGCCCCTACCGGAGCACGCTTGATCTTCCCCTGTATCTGGGCTCTACGTGCCCCAGAGGGGCCTGGGGAAGGAGGGAGGGGGAGGGGGGCATCATGAGAACCGAGGCGATTTTAGAGCCTCCCTGTGAGGACGGTGGATTAAATAAGGGGGCGCTGTCATGCCCGGATGCTGATTCATGGGCATGAGATGAAGGCGCTTCAAGGCTCCAGTCTGTCTCTCTCTCTCTCTCTCTCTCTCTCTCTCTCTCTCTCTCTCTCTCTCTCTCTCGTGTGTACAGGGAAAGCCATGGTGCATGGACGGCACAGAGTGAGCAAACGCGTGCAGGCTGCCAACGACAACGGCCTTGCATTCTTTGACGGCACGGAAACACCTCCTCTCTCGCTCGCTTCATCTCCCTTTCATTTACGTATCACCATCCATCTCCCACCCCCCCCCCCCCGACCGAGCTTGCTCCGCTCTTAAAAGGAAGCCTTTATTCTTCACTTCCCACACTCGCGGGATAGCCGGGCGAATGGCGTCCATCTTGTGACTCGGTGCCTGTTGTATAGCAGCAGTGTGGCGACCCAGCTAGCTGTGGTACGTTGTTAGCATGCTGTGTGCGTATACCCATCGCTGTGCTATTTTGTTTAATCCCTGCTCCCTCGGTTCCTAATGTAAACGGCTTCACAAGGATTAACTCCTAAAGTGATATTGAACTGGCAAAACAATTTATCATATAGCTTCCTTAAGCTCATTCTACCTTTACCACCCCCCCACGCTGATTTAAATTCTCAACATTTTTCAACAGTGTTTTTGATGGTGTCTTCTATAGTGATTGAAATGTTGCAGGACAACATGAGCAAGATTGTGCTCACAAATTTGGCAACAACACATAACCTGTCAACACAATGACCTGTTGGAGGTTTGAAGCTCAGTGCAGGTTGAAAACGTGCTTCATTAGATACAATACCATATGCTACACATCCCAGTGAAAAGCTTGGTGAGGAACATAAAATACAAATAGCGAGTCCAGCCGTAAAAAATACATGAGTTTAGCCGGGCTGGAGGGCAGTGAATGAGAGAACAGAGAGTATTGGGGGCACGGCAGAAGGTGAGAAATGTTGATCTCCCGTGATGCTCACCAGAAAATGAAATAGTGGGAGCCATTGGCCAGGGCCAGATGGCATGGCCTTCTGTGCCAACCCGTCTGAGCGTAGAGAAGAAATCCCAGACAACAGTCCCACCGCAGTGACAAAAACCTGGACCCTTCCACCAGAGCAGTAATTGTTCCCTGTTTGTGCGTGTGTGTGCGTGTGCGTGTGTACATACAGGTGTTCCTCTGTTTTTGTGTTTTGCACTTCACTTCGCTCCACATTGCTCGCCTGAATTCCTCAGATTCCCAGTGGGCTCTGCATGCTTTCCGATCCAACCCTCCTCCCTGCCTCATGACAGGAAGTCTAGTTCCCACGATGTCCTGCAGGGGCTGCTGTGGCTCTGCCTGCCTCCCCCTGCGCGCACGCTCCAACCGTCTCCCTGCAAACGCTCGCATTCAGGCCTGCAGCCAGAACCTGCTGTGTGCCTGCCTGTCTGCCTACCTGGCTGGCTGGGAGCGGTGTTAGCACACACACACACACACACACACACACAACACCGCCACAAAACAAAAATAATTCCTGCCATACCAGGACAAAGTACAAAACCACTCAGGAAAACACGCAAACCCATCTTGCCTCACTCAGTCAGCACACACACACACACACACACACACACACACACATACACACACACACACAGATGTCGGTCATCGACTCCCCTTGCCAGGCTCACTGGGTAAAGAAAAACATCCAAAATACCTTCCCTCTCTGGCAGGAAGGTGGGCCAAACACAGGTGGGGGAAACGGAGGGGTGGAGAAATGGGGGAAGAGGAGGTACAGCGAGGAGGTGCAGAGGCGGCATATTTGGCAGAAAGGGACCTGGGGCAACGGAGGGACCGGCGGAGATAAAAAGCGAGGTGCTCTAAGTGAGTGCCGCGCCCAGCAAGAAAGACTAGGCCACCCTCGATGGGAGAGGAAACGAGGTGAGAGGAAAGCGGGAGAGGAAGTGGCAAAAAAAATTAAAAAAGCCGAGATCCCGGGACAGGAAATGCTACGTGAGCGAGACAAAGGAGCTGAGAAATGCAAAGTGAAGGCGAGTGCATGCTTCGGTGAGCGTATATCTGCGTAGCGGAGGGAATGAGCGGCCGTGCGGGTTTGAGGGCTCCGTGAACATCTGCGAGGAGCATGACAGCACATCAGCATCAATAAGCAAGAAAACAAATGAGTCGCCTGTCTATCCCATCTATCCACTCACCCTGACGATACCCACCTCTGCAACAATTTGCATCCATCCACACAGGCATATATATATCAGACAACAAACAGGGAGCCAGTCAAATAACGCCCGTCTTGTCAAAATAAATAAATAAGTCACACAGGACGGGCAATTTCACTCAGCAAAGCAAAGACTGCAGAGGCACAAGTCAGGGTGAATAAACATGACAAGACAATGTCGCCTCTGTCTAGTCAATTTGCTTTGGAGGCTGTGTGAATTGGTGACGTTGAATAGGAGAATAGGCTAGCTGTAACTTTTTAACTGACATTTTCTTTGACATCTATCTTAAGGTCAGTGGAACCTGGGGGCATCGGGTGTGAGGGGGAATTGGGGTTGTGGGCTAACACAGTTTTGGATACACAAAGAGACAAACACAATGTAATTTTGTTATAATGAGACATACTTGCATGTTCTTAAATGTGGAGGAGGAAGATGTACACTCAGAGCTATCAAGGTGAACACGCAAACTACGCCAGGATTTGACATTTGTCTGTTTTCAAAATAGAACATCTTGTGTTTGAGACTGAAAATAATAGTGCTAACAAGCTAATTTGAAATTAAGTTACCAAACGGTTTGGGCTTGCCAGTTGACCCCTGCTACAAAACCACATGCTGAAGCTGATTTCTCCACGATAATGTTTCACTAGACAGTTAAACTAAATCACATGACCTTTAAATGAACTGGCATAATAGAAATAATAAGCCATAATTGCCAATTGTAACGCCGTTTTTCCTGAGTAAAACATAGCCACGTTGAATGCGTATTTTCACATAACTGCCACATGCTCGGTGTGAAAATTACACGGTCAACTGTCTCTTCAGGTGTTTCTGTGTGTGTTTAATTGTGCATATGTGAGCGAGTGCGAGTGAGCTGCAAATGAATAGCGGTTCCACAACTTGGGAGGCAAGCTACGCTTATGCATTCAACAGGCACATGCTCAGTTGACGGCAGTAACACTGAAGGGCGAACAAACGCCATCGACTCACAAAGCTCCTCGTTGACCTCGATGACCTTGCTGACCTGACGGAGGACCATGTCAATCAGCAATCAACATTGATATTCTAATCAGTTACTGCAGGGTCCATTATATCTACATCAACGGCCAATTACTATGGGCTGGCTGACCCTAACAGGACCAAGTTCTCTCCGACTGGGTTGCCAGGCAGTGAAATAAATCCCTGAAACAAGCCAGGCCTGCTCTGTGTGTTTGCCTAGCTTGAACTAATGAGGAAGGTTTTAGTATAGCTCTTGATTTTCTGACCACATTATATGTAGAGTCAAAAAGTTATATTTAAGTGGCTGCCCTGGGATTACATTCAGTATAAAAATAATAGATCAACGTAATCATAGTGATAAAGTAAACTCATAACGTCTAATTGTATTGCCATGCAAGCGATTCCTGCTACATACCGTAAGTGTAAGTAATAGAATTGCCCCTTAAGTATTCAGCCGCAGCTGAGACATTGCGTGCAGCCTCTGCAACATTTTATATCTGCGTTTATAATTTTCTCATATATTCTACTTATTTTTTACACTCATAAAAACGTACACCTATTGCAATAAAATCTTACCGCTGATTATTGAAATGCTTTTATAAGCCCTTTGTGACATAGATACCATATTATTTCCCACATACACATCGCACACAGCTCGACAGACTCACTATGGAACATAAACAGACACATCCACCCCCCCCCCCCCTTCCCCCACCCCCACCACCTAGAGAGACCTAAAAGTCTGATCCATTTCCTGTATCCATTAGCAGCCGCTCCTCTAGATTATGCAATTCATCCCAAGGCTGTCATCCACCCCTATCAATAATACACATCCACACGAAACTGGGGCTCGTCTCAGAGGACGGCAACAACACAGACAAGTAGCCCCCTCCCCCTTCCTTTCCCAGCCCCACCCACACACACCCTTATTGCTTGCCGTAGCCACCCTCGTATTGTCTTGGGTCGTGGAGGAGCAGGAGCTTGACTAATGTCTCCCCACACTAATCAAAGTCACAGCCTTGTGGAATCTGACGGAGACGGCCTGTGTGCATCCCAGGCCGTGGGAGAAGAGCACCTGTGGCTGCTGACAGGAGACAGACGCTTTGGAAACCCGAGGATCCTCGCCCGGCATCCAACAAGCCCTCCTCTTGTGCTCTGTTCCCCCCCCTCGCCCGGCTCCTTACGCATGATTGACGGGCGTTGTAGTGTTTCTGACATGGAGCGTGAGGAGGTGTGTGTGTGTGTGTGTGGGGCAGGGGCTCTGACATTCCTCTTTTGCGAGGGTTAGCTAATGTTAACGATAAACAAGGAGAGGAATGGGTGAGGTTTGGTTGCTCTGATGGAAGAATCGCAGACATGGGTGAGGTGTCTGTGAATGGCCTATGAGTGTATGACCACACAATCTCAAGCCCTGCTTCTATGTAATCATCACTTTAATAGTGTAGATGAATGACTCAATTAGAGTTAACTCGGTGCGACCCACACAGTCACAGGCATAGAAAAATATACACCAGCAAAGTAAAACAAAAGGAAATCATTCTCTGGTATATTCCAGGTGAACTTTAGCTAGAACACAAGACAAGGGCAGAAGCAGCTCAGAGTGAAAAATGGGAAAATAACAAACATATAAAAATTATTTGACTAAAAACAACAACAAAACCCGGATCACTAAGAAGCACACATTGAGCAAAATACCTCTTCCAGGCCAAAACACAATGATCGTGGAACATGCTCTGAATAGCGACCATTCCTATTCCCATGGTGCATTGCCATGTTTATGAATGCAGATCCAGTACTTACGAGGGAAGGGAAGGGTGAGAGAGGGGCTATTGGAGGATTGCACCGGGCTATTTGGACGTGAGGGAGTGATAGAGGAAAGACAAGAGAAAGAAAGATGGAGATGGAACGAGATGGAGGGTAACTGGGGAGGAGGCTGGCTTGCGCTTGAGCTTTTTAACCGCTTGGCAGTCTACTCTTGATTAGGGCCTAGCCTGCTGCTCCCAGAGGAGTCTCTTCAACCGAGTCGCTAGAGACAAACTCCTCTGTAATGGTGTCTGACAGGCAAGCCAGAACCACAGTGGAGCTGACACGGGTGCTCTGCTCCCGGGAAGAGAGGTCCTACCCAATCCCTTCCTCTCTCCCGCCCTCCCCGCTTCACTTCAGCTGAGTGAGTGTGACAGGCGACTTGGAGGCCAAAAGACTGCTCTACATTAGTTTTGCTTTGGATATATATGATCTATGTTAGTTCCAGGAACAAGGGATGAGAAAGCTTCGTTTGACTAGTGCGTTTAGCCTCAGCCCTGGTGGGTGTTTACTGGACGAAGGGGGAGGAAAGGTTTTAAGGAGGTCCTACACCACAAAACTATGGGATGAAGAAAATTACACAGTACATTTCTGAAATATACCGACATGTATTAAATTAAGACAAGAACATATAGATAATAAGCTCTGCATTCAGAGTGAGACAGCTTGTCAGGCCATCTTGCAATGCACTTCAGGCAATAAGCAGTATATTCACAAGCATAAAGATTGTTTACAGTCTTCGACCGCTTTCAAATACCTTATCGCATGCTCTTCTGCGAACAATATCTGCAATATCAAGTCTCAATCTGACATATCGTTTATTTCAACATACAGTATATCATCTATCCAACGCCAATACAGCAATGTCAATAGTTGTTGGCAAGGACGCGTTTTCACCATCAACACTTTTGTCTTCTACCTGCATGAGCTCATGTATTCAGCCCACATACAGATGGCTGGGAAAGGTCCCGCCAGCGCCAACATGCCAATTTTAATTGGTACATTTGTCATGCAAAGATATAAGGAGGGGGTTGGACGGGTGTCTCTGCTGCACTGGAGAACCCTTTGACAGGAGAAACCCAAGAGAACACTGCCAGGCCTTTAGGGTCCACAACCCTCCCACACGCGCCGATAAGCTAGCAAAGGGAGCCGCATATAGGAAACGATTAGAAAATGAAAAGATAAGACAAGAGACGAAGAAGATGAAGATGGGGGGGGGGGGGGTGGGGGGGGCGGGGAGTGTTGAATGAAAAGGGAGGGAAGGGGATTAAAGCAGGCAACGGATAGTGAGATTAAATGTGCGCACCATCCCCAGAATGTACGATTGCGTCAATGTTCACAAAGCAGCATACACCAGATGCAAGTGTAATTGCTTTAGTTTGGTGCTGTTTGGGGCACATGTAGCACAGCCGCAAAGGTCGTAAAGCAGATGCAAATGTACATAGTCTAGCAAGAACTTCATCCAGAAGTCACCTAGCTAAAATAAGCTGGTCGTAGTTGAAACACTGTATGTAATGTTCACTGAATGCAGTGAACTGTATGTGACATCGGCTGCTACTGGTGACATCTGGTACTTGGTTTTGCTTGGCTGATGAATGATTCATTTGTTATAGTTTACTTTATACATAATAGTAAGACAACTAAGTCAACTAAGAAAATGTGGAGGGCAGGAATGTCTAACGGCCTGGGTGTTCAACCCCCTGTACCCAAAGGTCCTTGGTTCAATCACGGCCCCTTCTGTAAACACCCTTAAGCAAGTTGCCTAAGCCCCCAACATATGTTGAACACACTGCAAGGTTGAATGCGAACTCAGTCGCAGCTTGGAATCCTCCTAGGCTCAAAATATCCAGAATCACATTAGCCAGCTTTGAATGGCAGCTGACTCACAAAATGATCATAATGTTCATATTTCTCACCACAAACACTGAATGCACACATCACTGGCCAACGGTCCTATATGGGGCCCTTGGTTAGGCCTGTATCTTGGAATAATTCCACTGTTAGTCAGTAACTAAGTCCCAGTCATTTCTGTTGGCCCCGGATAAAAGGATGATAAATGCATGCAAATATATGGAACGGGGTCTCCATCAGGATCTCTATGGCGGTGTCCTGAACACTGCATGTTTGTGTCTGATGATTGTGACTATTAGTACGTTTTCAGACTCTATTTGTATATAATTGAGACTATAATTGTGTGTGTCTGTGTGTGTGTGTGCGCGTGTGTTGCATGTGTGTGAGAGAGAGAGAGAGAGAGAGAGAAATTGTAGTGCGAGGCTAAGAGGTACGTGAGATGTGAACAAGTGTGATGGCATATGCAAGCCTTTGTGAATGTGTCATTGGGACGCTTAACAATAGCACCCTAAACAGGGTCTATTAAGAGCAATGCGAAGGACGTGCTGCCTTTATGTGCCCTTCCATCAACATCACATGAAGTCACATTAGCTCTTGTCGCTATCTTGAAGTAATGTTTGCCATGCATCCGTCAAAACACTGACTTAGGGGGCTTCTGGCAGCAAAAGGCTGGTGAGCGATGTGAGGTCATGCATTAGAGTGCAGTGACATCAAATCAAATTAAGAACTTTACCAGTGCACCATTGACAATGTATTCGTTGCTTCACTATATTTATCTATTTGGTTAAACATTAAATTAAACATTAAACATGTCGGTATAATTTATACTTTGAGAAATTGTGTGTATTGTGGATTTAGTACTACTTGACTGTAGAAACTATATTTTTTTGTGGGTTAAGCACATTTAAATTATTGTCGTTGTTAATTTAAGAAGAATACCACATTTTTTGTAGTTAAATAAAGTCATGATGATGTAGTAGTAGTCTAAACTTTCTGGCACTATTGATGGATTTGGCCAAGCCCATTTATATAGCCCTTAATCACATTGCAGTCTCAAAGGGCTTTACAACCTACATTTCACATGGAAACAAACAACACCC
>JAODTR010039000.1:0-20129 GCA_025399935.1 Amblyopsis rosae | reverse complement strand
ACGAGGACATCCACAGGTTGGGAGGGGAAGTGCAGGCAGAGAGACACAGGGACAGCCCAGGAGACAGTCATGACAGAAATAAGTAAATGCTTAATAAAGGAAAATTTCTGAGCACCTATTGATGACACTAGATAAATTATTAATTAAAACTGTACATTCTGTTTGGCAGCTTGTTTATAGTTTAATAGAATTATTAAGAATACCGAAAAACTTCAAATAAAAGCTGTGTCTCAAATAGACGCCTGTCCCTTTACCGGCCTGGGGTGGCTACAAGTTTTTACAAATTAAAGCAGGTCTCAATTAGAAGCCTGGTCTAGTTTAGTCCTTTGGATGTAGCCTTTAAACCTTCTGCCCACCTGGTCGTCTGCTTAAGATAGTTCTAAGCTGCTTGGATCACACATACATTGAAATGTTTAAAGCTGTGTCAATATAGTGTGTGGAGAGTGGTGCAGATGAGTAGGAAGGCAGCAATAAATGGCTACAAAATATAATTGTTAATGCTAGTTTTTCTTTTCACCCCTTTTACTGTAGGCTATTCCAAACATTGACAGGCTTGTTGCTCGCAGGCAGTATGTGTGACTTAATCCTCTGCACAGATGTTTTACTAGCAGTGCCAAAAATTACACTTATTAAGTGAACAATTGTCTTTGTAGAGTAAACAAGGAATTAAACAAGGAATTAAAGACAGCCTATTCTGTATTATACATAATACACATATACACATTTGAATAATCAATTTGATCATATTTCACATATTTGTTTTAGTAAGGGTTTTGTGTGAAAGTAATTAAACACCTGTCTCATATAGACTCCTGTCCCAAATAACGGCCTGTTGAATTTATTGATTGAAGCAAATAAAATCCCAGGCTATTAATTTCAGTTTTATGGTAGTTTAATAATTAAAATAAAGACAGCAATGTTAATAAGACTTAACATGGCCTATGTTGTCTATTTGAGTTTGACAGTTTGAATTTATTGTCTGCAGGTTTGACCGGTCAGTTTTGTGAAATCATCTTAGACCGTTGTGAAGAAAAGCCTTGTGGAGAGCTGAGTATTTGTGAAAATGCCCTAGATGGTTACCATTGTTTCTGTGCCCCTGGATTTATCGATAGGTAATAAGGACTTGTCACTGGCTTATGAATATTGTGTTGTTGTCAATGTGCTATGATATGGTGTGATAGTTCCTTTCAACACAAAGCAAAGGTATTTTAGAGAGTTCTCTGCCATCAGATGCTAATTATAACAGACTGCATACAATTATACTTCCCCAGAGTAACAGTGTTACATTCCTTTTAATCGCCCTGCATTTCTTTCACATTTCACATGAAATATTTGTATTTACAATCTACCGTATATTCCAAAGGTGCTGATACAGTATGTAACTGTAACGGTCTGGGCCGCGCCGCCGATGGACGGCTCACCCCCTCCCACCGTTACCGGAGCCTGCGTGCTCCCGCCCCCGGTTTCCAGACGTGCACTTCCCCAGCGCTCCTTGTCTCATGGGTGTTTGCACTGATTGTGTATTGTGTGCACCTGGGGGTTTTGCTTTAGTATTTAGGATGGGGTTTCCCTTTGGTTCAGTGTCAGTTATTGTTTACTGTATGGTGTGTGTTTTGCGTGCGGTCTCTATTAAATACCTTTGTTATATCAACTCCTGCGCCTGGTCCCTGCCATGCCCGCTCCCGACCTTACAGTAACACAACGGTAAATATTTTTTTTATAAAATATTTATAACTAATACTGTACCTATGTTTATTTTTCAACGTTATGTTGCACTACCGATACCTATGCTTTATGTCACATCTTCATGGTGGCTCCTCATTAAGTTTTCAGATCCAATCATGAACTGAAAGTAACACTAACTGATTAAATTTCATTCGGAGAGTGTGGAAATGTTGCAGGTCTAGATAAACTGAATAATTTCTACATCCTCAGGCAACAACTGTGATATCGAAGTAAATGAATGTCTGAGCCAGCCTTGTCAAAATGGAGATTCCTGTATTGACGAGTTTGACTCATTCAGGTGCCAGTGTCCTCTTGGAATAACAGGTATGGTTGTCAAAGTAGGCAAATAAATGAATCTAACTCAGGTTATGCTACATTGGTCATTTTTTTTGTTTTTTGTGAGGGGACGATTGAGCCCCTGGCAAACAGTGATGACGTACATAAGCGTGTGCACACAGTACGATGGAGTCCAATGACTTGTCAAGCTATGCCAAGAGCATAAACCACCAAAGGTCATATTCAATTGCTTGCAGCCAGATCAGCATGGTGAAATATTGATTAGCTATACAACGTAATTTAGCATATTATTCGCACTGATTGTGTTTCCCTCCAGTGGGGCTAGTTTGCGCACTGTCTCTGCCCGTATTTACGATACATTTTGTCTAAATATTTCACTTCGACAGTTATACAAAGTTAGTTCTGGGTTTCCTACCATGTTATACATGCATCCCATCACACAGCAGCTTCTAGGAATGCTTCATATGGTTTTGTTAGCAGATGAAAGTACAAGGAGATGTCATGCCAGAATGTGCATATGATAAAAAAAGTGAATTTTATGGGTTGTATTCCCACTCTGAAGATATTTAAACTGTTAAGAACGGACAGGAAAAATTATCATCTAGGACATATAACAGGTGAAATCATGTTGAGTCATAAGGATAATTGCAAAATAGATACTTTGTTTATTTTATATGGGGCTTAACGGAACTTCTGTTGCTGTTGGTGAAGTCGGCATGATGTCGTCAATACATGGGTCTCTTTAGAGCTAGGCAAGCTACTATGAAAATATATCAAGTTCATTCCACATGAAATACTTTTTAAGACAAACTATAGACATGGAGGGATTGTTATTACATAGCCTACTATTATAGTCTGGAAACGCTGAAGGCCTATGTGCTGGTGGGTGAGGCAGTCCGCGGGACATTTGCAACAGCTGTGCATGCCATGTGCAACAGGCTTTAGGACAGCTTTCTGGAAGCAGTCTCACCAAGACATTAATGACATTCCTTTCAGCTTTTTTGGCCACACAAAACTGTTTTGTAATGTTTGGATCAACATCCTAATGACAATGGCACCTACAATTAAAATAAGGTTACGTAAGCATAAGGCTCTCATTTTATGCATCTTAGTTTTGATGTTAATAGAGTCAAGGGCCTTGACCCTGTGCCAGAAAATGTCCTGACATCGCTGCTTGCTACTCCAGGTTTTTGTTTAAACAAATACAGTATTTCAACTGAAATATGTAAATCTATCATTGCTAATTGCTCTTTTAATGGAACAATGTTGTGAAATTCTTCTTTAATTTGCTGTCAGTAAAATCCCTATGAAAATGCACAAAGCCATTTTTTATGTTTTACTGTCCGTTTGATGGGTAATGTCATCAGAGGTTTGTTGACAGTCTAATCAGGACTCTCTGGCAAAGGCTGTCTGAATCGCCCGCTATGAGCAAGTTCTAGAAGAGTTGCTGCACAATTTCAATAAATCATACATTCTATTTTTGGTAGGTTTTCCAATATATAAACCCTTTCACTAAACACTGGTTGCTTATGACAGCCATACATACAGTGTCTAATTCACAGTTAAAACACTTTAATATGACTTCATCAGTTATCAATCTATGTTCTTTTTGTGATAGGAACAGTGTGTGAACTTGACATTGATGAGTGTTCGCTGTCCCCTTGTAAGCATGGCTCGACTTGCATTGACCAGCCTGGTAATTACTTCTGCCATTGTGTTGCTCCATTTAAAGGTAATGAGCATTGAGGGAATTGGGACAAAAGCAAAGTTAATTATCTTCACATACTATTACTTTTACCTGTCTGGATTCACTTCCCAGACTTTACAAACCCAGTACATCTTCATTTGCTTACCCGTGTTTATAGGAAGACCTGTGGCATGCTACCTGTGGAGGTAGCTGTATTTCTTTGTTGTCGGACATCACTCTCTCTGTTTCACTGTAATACTGTATAGTCCAGAGGGCCTCAACTAACTTTCCAAAAGTATTACATTGTTTTAATTGTCATAATGACCATATAAGCATTTGTTTGGTGGTAGAGAGAAAGGATTCAAACTGGCGTTTTACATCTTTGTATTGTCCTAGTGTTTTTTTAATTTGGCATGTCCTATAACCTTGTTTTCATTTAGCTGTTTGGTCTGATGTGTTCATCTCCTGCCATCATGTGCCTTCACTATCTGAGCTCTTCAAGTAAACTATTTGTACATCACTGTAGTGCTTAATAGTACGGTATGCAGGTGTACTAGACTACTGTGTTTTCATGCCTCCGGTGTTTGCTTGGTGACCATTTGCACGTATTTGGAACTTTATTGTCAAAATTGAAGAGGTGGAAGCACTGTCGGCAGGGATGAAGATAGCGGAATTTTGTGAGTGTCCTTTTCCATATCAAGTACGTCTATCTCTTTGAGGCTTTCAGCTTTAACATCTCTTGGATTTGTCTTGTGCTGTTTATGTTTAATTTGTGGTCGTGATTTAGTTGAGCTTTTGGGGGTTTATTACAGTACAGCAAATCACACACACCTAAAGTGCACTTTGCTCAGATTCCAGAATAACCTTTTGAGCCTAGCATTTTGGTTTTGTCCTCAGGGTTCTCCCTGGCCACCACTGAAAGATACACCTAAATAGTTTGTTAAATATGCTCTTGTGTGCCTAATTTATGGCCGTTCTGCTGCCAGGCTTTCACTATTCCATATATCATATACAGATATGTGCATAGGGTTTGTGGCATCAATATCAAACTGTACTTAAGAACACAATTGTATTAATTGAACAATTGGTGACTATATTTGTTTTGAGATTGAGTGTGTAGACATTCCTAGATGCATCCAGCTGCAACCCCGCAGACTCAGCTGCCTAAAAACAGGCTCTGCTGTCTAAATAGTTTAGTTTCTTCCATTTCATCATCTGAACGTAACCACATATATTTAGTCTACGGGGCTGCAGCTGAATGCTATTGGAGCATTTATGGCCATTCATAGACATTCAGGCAAAAGATGCTTTCAAACCTTCAATAACCTATAGGTTGTTCCCTTCGTTTCAAATAGAACAGTTGATTCTATACCAACACAACACACCGATTTGCGGTATTATGATCATTTGAGTAAATCATCTCTCTCGCTCTCGCTCTCGCTCTCGCTCTCGCTCTCTCTCTAGGACATAACTGTGAGTTTTTACCCTGTGAGGCCAACAACCCTTGTGAGAATGGTGCAGAGTGCGTGGAGGAGTTGGATCAGGCTCATTTCCCTTGGGGTTTTCGCTGTGTCTGTCGGCAAGGCTACACCGGCCCCCGCTGTGAGGGTAACGTGGATGAGTGTCGCTCCAACCCGTGCCATCACGGCTTCTGCTATGACGGTGAGAATCACCTTAGCCTCCAAACACATTTAATAAAGTACACGCTCACACACACACACGAGTGTGACTCTCCGCGCACACGCACACACACACACACACACACACACACGTGGCACATAAGTCACATTTGGTTTTTCGCCCTTGCCTTCAGATAGCCGTTTTTCAATTGGGTCAGCAGTGCGGCTAATAAAGAGTGTTATGAGATTAAATTCATTCCATCTAATGGGAAGATGTAGGGCATTATCTACTGCAGTAGGCTTGATTAGTTCCTTAACTTAACTGCAAGAGGAAATCAATTAGGCATCAATGCGACATTGTCATTTGAATAATGGATGATAAATGACAGAGTTAATACACTCTTAAGGCCGTGGCAGAATTGTGTTTTTCCTCCTTGGACCATCCAATAACGTTCTCCCCTTATGTATTCTATCTCGAACATAGGTGATTAATGAACACATAGATCAAAATGATAGCCTTATATTGCAGGATCAGATTATTGTGGTACATTTCCACAACGAAAGCTGCGGATCTGTTTAAATAAACTCTCTATTTTAGGAAATAACTTTGTATCACTGAGAAACATTGTTGTACACACTGTATACACTGTATTTGTATTTGTCAGTTTGAAACTATATTTCCAGGGTGGGTGTTGTTTCAAAGAACAAGGTGCCCAAGGTTACCTTCCAGGCGCGATTACAAAGACCTCGTCCAGGTGTCTTGAATAATTCCGGGGTGCGGGCGGCCCACCTCGGGTTACCAAAGCAGGCCTTTAGGAGCAGTTGGCCAGCGCTCAAGAGCAGCCAGCCACCAGGGAGAGCACAGCCACAGCTGGGATGAGTAATGCTGCTGCCACCCAGGACCTAAAGCATTTAATGAGAGTAATAGCAGCTACACGCACCAAGACAGAGTGACAGCATAGATTACGTGGTAAATCTTTGGGATAATGAAGAATCCTGGGACTGACTGGGAGGATGTAATAAATTCTCCCCCTGTAAGAAGTGCAATTACCTCTGTCACAGGCTGCCTGTACTCCGCTGCTGTTGGAGAACGAGGGCGATGCATCCCTCTTTAACAGCATTAATGATGTAAAGGGGGTATAGGAATGGCTTATTAGACACAGAGAATCCTACATTCTGAGTGAAAGAACTGGCACACGTGTAACATTTGAATAAAAAATAGCCCCGCTATTGGCTATCTCCCCACCCATTCATTCACCGTGCATTGCTAAGAAAGAGTGGAAACAAATGGCAGCACTTTCAGCCTTTCATGGTGGAAGAAATAGACAAATAAGTACGGCGCTGGGGTAAAAAGGGCCGGCGATTTCCAAGCTGACAGCTTTAAAACGAGGCCTGTGTCTTAAATTCCCTCAGAGTGATGTAGCGAGGGTGACCTATCAAACAGATAAGCAGTTGACACAATGCGCAAAGCATTATATGATCACACCCATAAAAGAACGACAATCGAGTCACATCGAACCGTCTTGCTTGTATAACCCCCCCCCATCCCTTCCCTCTCCCGCCCGCCAGCACACAGTTTTCATGTCTGGGATGTCGTACATTACGAGAAAGCACTAGCTATAGTGTTGTCGTTGCAGTCGTCAGCGGGTTTCACTGCCTCTGTAACCCGGGCTATGCTGGCCTGAGATGTGAGCAAGACATTGATGACTGTGTGGGCAATTCATGCAGTAGCAACTCTCTATGCAAGGACCACCATCCACCATTTGGTAAGTATAGGTGATACTTTTGTTTTGTAATTGAAAGTTTGTTTATGTGTGTGCCTGCGTGTGACCCACATCATTTGTCACAGCACAAATATTTGTTAAACCACAACAATTATTGTCATTTTTGTTTATAAAATGCTTTTCCTTTTAAAGTATTTTTTCCTTCTCAGCCACCCCCTTCCTGCATTCTTTCCAATTGCTAATTTGGACCCTTCTTGCCAACTAATAAAAACGTACAGAAGTTGGTAATTTGCATTTTGTTTTATCCACTCAGCGTGTCAAGGTGGACCAAAAAAAGGGTTTTGTTTGCTGTGTAGAGAACTCTCCAGGCTTTCTCCAATTTCTCTCTCCTTGATTTGATTGGAGCTCACAGAGGCCGGGTTGATTGGTGCACAATAGGGGAGAGTGAAAAAGACGGCACTTTTATAGTTGGTTCTGTGAACAGGACCAAAACATAGAAAAAGCATTTAATGCCCTCAAGGGACAAGCTTGTAAAAGTTAATAACTTTTTTTTACTAATTTACAATTTTTTTTATTGCATCATTTACAATCATACCGTTAAAATCCAAACACTTCAATTTTGTCAACAGCATCGAAATGGAAATTATTAGTTACCAGGACATCAACATCGCTAATATGGTCTCAGGGCATGTGACGGCACATTGTATTTCAAAACCCCTCAAAACATCTTAAATAATGATGTGTGATTACCAGCATTGCGTTCTGCTCAGATCTCACAAATGTTTTTATGTAGGTGTATTGACGGTCACAAAGAAGAACATTTATTGCTAACATGGCAAGACAGTATTTTAGACAATACTGTATACCATAGCTACAGTACAGTAATTATAATTGTTACATATTTTAGTGTTGTGTTGGATTATTCTAATCCATGCATTACTGAAATATTTCAAATGTAGAACTTGTAATATCTGTCTATTGTGCTCCTTACTGAATTTGCAAATAGCCTGCAAACTGCAAAGTAAAAATGTATCAAGATTAAAATGTTCCCATTTAATTTAGAAGAAAATAATTATTAACATAGGTTATTTTATTTTTATATCAGCCCTACTATTTCCAGTAGAGTGTGTGAATTCTTGAATGCTTGATTAACTAAATGTTATCTCCTGTGGCTCATGAATTAAAAAAGCATTTTAACATACTGTAGATATTTATTTTGCCACTGTGACCAGAGCACTTGAAATACACAATATAGTATGGTATAGCATGTGTCAGGTCATGGTCTAAAATGTAAAAAGCCCCAAATCAAAGAGGTTATGGGAGGGGGTTGGGCTGTTAGGCATATGGTGATATTTCAGCCAATATTTTTCGAGTCGCACTGTTCCCTGTTTATCTTTTAGGGATTTTTTTTTCCTCAAGTCGTTATTCAAATAGAGACAGATTTTGGAACCCCCTTTGCGCAGTCTTGTTTACAGTGCAGTTATTCCTCTCTCTGAACATTATGTCCCACGGAGCTTTAGTTTATTTTGGAGATTTGCAGTCCCTGAAGGTGATTTAGCAGCAAAAATGAGATTATGTTCTATTGCCAGGGGTAAGGAATTGGAGTCTCCTCGAGGTATCTAATTTATCATGAGATGACGGCATTTCCCCCCTATCACCATTGGTCCTGCAGTGTACAAATGATCTCAGACAAAGCTTAACAGCTCCCCTCCAGTGTAAGAAATTATGATTAGCATGTATCCAACCATCAGTGCTCAGGACCTTTTGAACATCATTTTAGTAGTGTGGAGTCTGGAGTGCCCCTTGACCATATGACTGCGCCTCATTTCGCATGCAAACAGGAATTAAAATTAATCTTGTTGCTCTGAAAGTAATAGACAACAAACCATTCATCTCCTACGCCATGATTAATTATCATAATGCAGATTTTAATGATGAACTAGAGGGCAACTTGTCCACATACTAAATAGTAGCGGGGAAAAGACAAAACTCGGGCAATGGAACGTATCACTTATTTCACAATGCTTAAAAAGTGGGATGTTTTGGCTGATCTATATCCTGACAGTGATCAGCCAAAACAAATATTTAAATATGTTTCCACAGATAGATAATGAAAATGTCATAATTCCCACACACAATGTAGTACAATATTGTAATGTTCATAGACTTACAAAATCGTATCGCAACAAAGATCCATAGGGGGAAGAAAAACAAGCTTGCATGTTACGCAGAGAGTAGGCGGCAGGAGGAACACATCTGCATAGTCATAATGAGTCACTTCACTAGAGTAGCCTAACACAAGTAGTAACACCAGTAGCCTTCCAACTATTTCAACCAAATAAGAGTAATACTTCAAATGACCTTGCAATGACCTTGACACAAACTGTAGATTGAACTATGTACTAAATGCACAGTATATTACTACAAACATAAACCTACTGTACTTGCAGTAACAAGTAATTACTGCAATAATATACTGTACAGTATATTTTATCAAATATTTTCCAGCCTTGGGAATAAGCCAAACTGTATGATTGTTGTAGCAAATTGCAATTTTAAACAATGCCATCTTTTCTTGAGTGTTTTTTCTCTCTTCCAACCTTTGTTTTACAGAGTTATGAATGTGTGTGTCACGCCGGATGGGAGGGGGAATTCTGCCAACGAGAAATTGATGAATGTTTATCACTGCCCTGCAAAAACAATGCCACTTGCGTAGACCTTCTCAACGGCTACAAGTAGGTCCACGAGTCAGCTTTAGGGTGCTGCCCCTCACACGGTGCATCACTCATTTAAGAAATGCAACAAGAAAAAAAGAAAGCAAGCCATTTTCAGATGGCAATATGTCCTTCCAGAGGTGGCAGAGATAATACATTGTAGATGGCAGGTAAAACAAATGAGTCAATCAATGGCTCCCAGCATGAAAAGGTTTCAGGGGATCTGCGACTCATTGGAGGGAATAGAGCTGGTGTATCCGCTTCAGCTATATAGTCCCCCATCCCCGCCACCCCCCTAGTCACCGGGGACACACAGAGCGGCTTCAGGTGAGCGAGCTGGGGGGACGGAACGGAAGGAAAAGCACAAGTGTGGTGGCAGTACCTGGGCACTCACTGCCACCAAGTGGAAGATCAAGCTTTGTCAAGAGCCAGATGCACTCCTTCCCTCTCTCTCTCTCTCTCTCTCTCTCTCTCTCACTCTCCAACATGCATACGTTCCCATGTAATCCCATGCTCGGTGCTCTGAACCTCTGTGTCCTACATTCAGGTGTCCTGACTTGAATGTGCTGCTCTGTCCAGTGGCACAGTTAACCTGTGAAACCTCTCGTATGTTTCTGTCGCACACATACCCCGCACACACCGGTGTTGCACACTGGCACCATATGCGTGGGATATAACTGCATACTAAATGTACCGTTGCATTATACTATATTGTACTAATTCAAAGTCTGTGGTTTGACTGGAATCCAAATATCATATCGTCACTGAGTATCATGCTTCCCTCAGTATACTCAATTCAGTAGGGCTGTTCGTAAATGCCATTTTCTGGGTTTCAAAGGATATTTGATTGGAATGTATTAGAGAGGCAAGGCGGGCAGTATAATAAACCAGGCATTTGTCTCACTGGCGGTGAGTAGCAATTCCGTTGTGTACTAAAACAGGACACAGCTACTTTTACTCAAATGACAATGGCAGCAATAATGGCTACATGCTACTGTAGTTGATCTCATCCATTACTACATTAGCTAAACAATCTAACTTAGCCACAAACGCATAGGGAGACAGAGAGAGACAGACAGAGAGAGAGAGAGAGAGAGAGAGAGAGAGCCTGCACACAAAATATAAATGTATCCAGTTGGGAAAAATATATCAATAACATTAAATACCTTTTTTTTGAAAGGATTAGCGGGCGGGACATAATGATGAATATTAAAAACAAACACCAAATCTTTGCTTGCCGGTGGTGACCTTTGATTCCAATGACTGATTTGAAAGCATTGGGCTCAGCCTTAGCATGTAGCTGATAGATTAAGCTAATAGATTGATTATGGCCCGGATAACCCCTACGTCCTCATGTATCCTGCCCAAGGTGTTTCTGCTCCTCGGGTTGGACTGGCGTCGGCTGTGAGGACGACGTGAACCCATGTGAATCTGGGCCTTGTCTAAATGGAGCCCAATGTCAAGAGTCAGAAGCACCTGGAGAGTTCTGCTGCACCTGCCCCCCCCTCTTCACCGGGCCAGTGTGCAGCCAGGCTTATGACCCCTGCGACCCGCTCCACAATCCCTGCCTGCAAAACTCCACCTGCCTGACACGCTCAGATGGAGCAGCCGCCTGCAGATGCCCAGCTGGTGAGCAAGCACACCTCCACAAGCTAGCAAAAACGCAGCATTTTCATTTGGGCTTTAGCTGGCTTTTTAAGATATGTATAACTGCATCATGTTAGACACTAGCTGTTCTCTTTTAGTTGCACTTTTGTGCACAATTTTGCAAGTTCTAGCAAAATGTCACGATGAAACGTGTGCTTCGCATATAACCTCATGTAGACCTTATATAGATCGCAGCATGGGGTCAGGAGCCAGTGTTTGTGCATCTGGCTACGTTTACGCAGCAGAAAGGAAATGATTCCCACCCCCTCATGCACACATACAGTATGCTTGCGATGAATCACTTCTATTTGGGGACCATGGGTATATGTTAAGAAGAAACAGTGACAATTTACACAGTAGGAAACATTTTTATGAATTCTTTATTTATTTATTTTTTTTCACAGATTAACAAATGTATAAATCAAAGTCAAACTGACATTTAACAGCACATTATATAAATGAAACAGATAATCAAGTTACACTTGCTTCAAGCCAACTGGCAGCGGAACGTAAGCAGCCTGCTTCCATTTGGCATCCATGTTGGTACAACAGCACCCTCCCACACGCAGGCATGCTTACACACTCTTATTTCCTCTGCATGTGTGGCTTCCACAGAAATGGGGGAGGGGGTGTTGACCTTTAGGGTCAAAGCCCATAATACATCCAGTGTAAGCAACATTCTGGCAATGCACACACAATATTTGTTCTGTGGTTGTTCACCGCTTGGTGTAAACCTAGTTGTTGAGCTGCCTCATTTTTCAGAGCAAGGTACAGTACAGCAGCATTCTAGCATCTACGGTACATGGAGCAGAGCAAACAAACATCAGGGAACTTGCATGCCACGGAATGGTTACCACCCCCCTTTTGGGTGAAAACTAATCTGAGGAATTATTTGCTCATTATTTGCATTATAGGTCTTTATTGTATTACTTACTGAATGTTTGGCAGCAGACATGAACTGATTTGCTATCAAACAAAGTTGCGCCTTTGGAGTCCCATAGGTTTTCCTGAATAGCCTGAAACTATAAAATAAAAAGTAAGTATTTTGCCCTCCCCTTCTCGGTAGCAAGGAGAACCGAATATGTGAATGTGTTTTTAGTTTGTTTTATGGTGCAGGACAAACACAGCACAGCGACTTTAAGCAGTGGTGAATCTCTTACTCTCCGCCAGTCAGTAGCTACATGGGTTTTCATGGACACATTGTCTTTCGAATGGAATCCTTCCGATTGAAGATTTCAGGTTAGATTTCAAGCGCTCCAGACTGATGTTGCAGCAAAGTCAAACTGAAGTTTGCGAGTGCAGGATGTTATCACATAGTTAGCAGAAGCTAACTAGCTTGATTAATAAATAAGTAAATAATGCAAAATTTAAGTGATAAGCATGATTTAGATTTTTGCAGTTGTTTGGCCCTTAAGTAAGTAAAATGTCCTGTAGACTTTAACTGTACTACTTTCACTTATTGACTTAAATGTTCTTGTCAAAATTGTGCTGTTTTTGCCCTGCGAGTTATTAAAGCTGTGCTTACAAGAGAATCACCTGAATAATAGGGGATAGGTGCTCTTACAGAGAACCCCCTTGCATTAATTTTCACAACTGTGTAGGAGAACACAAAATTAAAAGTGAGAGTCATTCCTTTACTACCTTAGAACTGCCAGAGCAATTGTTAAACTCATACTGCATGCTATAAAGTAATGAAGTTGCAATATTAAGTCTCTGCATTGCTTCTATATACCGTAAGCACAGTGTTATAGATTAGTTCACAGAACATTATTGCTATTTCCTTCCTGAGCATCACAGCAAAATAATGCCCGAGAATATAAATATAGCTAGCTTTATCGCTTTGGATAGTTTGGAGAATTTGATAGTCAAATGCTCTCGCTATGCTATACAGTATCGTTGTTGATTTGTTAGCTGGACGTTTGGCACCATTTTGGAGCTTTGCTAAATCCATCTTAATGAGCTATGGGTGTTTTTGAATTTGGCAGCCAGTCTTGACTTAAAGGTAAAGTCAGCTATTGCAAGCTAAATATAAGCTAATACACTTTGTTAAATTCAACAAATATCTCCTCACATTTCGCTATCTTACCATTTTCTGTGCGTGTTGAAAAAATTAGAGCGATACTGTTTTGATTTGAGCCCGAAGTTTGCAAAAATGACTGACCATACCTTTTAATTACAACTGTATACTTTAGATATTTTGATCTCATTTGATTTGAGGACTATAATTTAATTGTAAAATGTATACATTTTAAAATGTTAATAAAAAGATTAATAGAATAAATAGAATGTCTAGGTTTGCTGCGGAGGGCTTCCTTGGAGAGGAATGGGAAAATGTGTATTGGCTACATACATTACAGGAAGAGCTTTGCGTGGGCCTGACCATTTTATCTTTGCACACACATTGTGACTCACTTCTCTGCATTATTATTATTATTCACCACAAATCCATCTTAGAGAGCTAGGAACATCTAATGGGTTGATCCCAATATTACAGTTTGACTAAATGTTATTTGCAAGTTTTTCTTCAAGGAAATTGTAGTTTGTAGCCTTTACATTATTCCCAGCCCTAATTACATTTCAATATGTCTAATAAAGCCCCAAGACATAATGCCTTTATGCAGCTCCCACCCCTCTCATTCAAATGTGCCACCCCACAGGAACAATTATCAGGTCAACTACTTGTAGACATCAACATCAGTTAGCTAGTTTAGTCACGCGGTTGAGCAGAATCTCTATTTATTTTGTGTGGCATGCTGCAGTGCAGTTAGCAACAGAGTATGTAGATCAGGAAATGAATTAATTAAAGTATACCAGCTGGCATTTATTGAAATCACATATTAAATAATTGATGCATGAGAGCGATACCACTGTTGTTGTAGCTGTGGCATTCCGACATGTCGATGGGCCTTTTTCACAGTGACCTGGGTATGCTACTGATGGGTAGATCATTCCTAGCCTATGTAAACAGAGAACATATTAATTCACACAACACAACCTCCGAATCTGTTTATTATGCAAAACGTGCACAATAACAACAAGCTGTGCGCAAGTCTCAGTCAGCCACATTTCCTGGACAGGGATTTATTCATAGGGACAGGGATTATTATTAATAATAATAATAATAATAATAATAATAATAATACAGCTCACTTTGCAGCTCAAAGTGCTTTACAGAGAGGGAAAGCGTGTACCATTGTGCTTCCTTTAAGAAAATACAGAAAAACAACATAAGGAATTTAAAATGTTAAAGGAATCAGATTAACAAAATATAAGAAGAATACAAACAAACATCCTTCCTGCTGGTGATTATTTTAGGCATTTTTCGACTGCAGGACTTTTGTGTGCTTTCCAGGCACAGATGTTTACAGGAATGCCCCTAAATCGACCCTTTCAGCCTTTGTTTCCATTGCGGTGTAAATCAACGACCTCGTGATAATTATGTGAAAGCTTCGTGGGGTAAATTCAGAGCATGTAAATAAAAAGGTGCTGGTTCTTATGTTATATTATTATGGGGGACAATGTCCATGTCTTTGATGTAGCCATGTTTTGTGGTGACTGCTGATTCCGCACCCAGAAGAGGCACCCCATACACACACACTCTATTCAATACTGTATAATGTTATTTTACTTCGATGCAAAACTATTTTCAGGCGCCACACTTTGCTCACAAGCTGCCTCATAATATTCCCTGGGTGCTTACTGTATGTACATTGATCCTTTCTAACGATGGCAATGTAGACAATTTGGATGATTATTGTCATTACAACTATCAGTCCTGTGCTCGTGCATGCTGCTTCAACATGTACGAGTAACAGCTGGGGCCGGAGAGAACACAAAATACACGACAAGGTAATGCTAAATATTACATACCTACAATACAATTACATGATTATAAAATTCTAGTCCTCACCGAAAACACAACCTGATTGTATTTGATGCTATTCCACGCATGCGGCTTGATCTCAGCGTTTAGACCTACTCTTCTGGTGGTACTGTGCATGTGCCAATAGACATTACATTAAAGATGGCGCAGACCTCGATTCATGTGCTTTGCTGTGCTAAATAATGACAAAACCCTTTGGAAGTACGAGCCGCCATTTCTTTTCTGTTTTATGCAGACTATACTTCTCCCGCCTATTTGAGTTTAACCAATCTACGTCAACAAATCAATCGGTCAGGGGCAGGGCCGCTCATCAGTATTTAAGGGTTACTCCGAAGTACGTACTCTGGATAAGGCACTTTTTTTACCCCTGAAAATGTGGCCTACAGGGTAATTTCCTGCAGTGAAAATCATGTTTTGAGTTTGTGCTGTGGAAAAACACCTTTAGAAAGGAAAAAGTGTACCCCATTGATAACCCTTCCGGGTCACTGAGGAAAGGGTCTGTTGATAGTTCCCTCACCCACCAAATATGTCAGCCAAATGCAGCAAGCATTAAACCAGACTGCAGATCCCTGTCTACAGCATTCAGACAGATAACTATCAGTGGGTAGTTATGTGCCCGAAGACAGCATTGAGTGCACTCACTTCTCTAGCCTCTCAGGACAACGTAAACATGTCTGTCTATGTTTTTATCTCATGACACAAGTGAAGTGGTGCTTTTTGTCATAGATTTACATATTTAAAGCCTTCAACAGTCTAGGCAGGGTCACACATTGAACTGTGTATCTGTTATTTTTAACAGTTTGGCTACTTATGTGACTGTAGCATTAATAGTATATTTAAGGTAACATGCACATTGAATCTCACAATCTCATGTATTTCTGTTCTTATACTGTAATGTCTGTGATCTATCACATGGAACTTTTGTTAAGATCATTGGCTCAATATTAACTTTCTGGAAGAAAGTTCTCTTGAAACAATTGTGTGGAGGTGTGTCAATGGGCTTGATCATTGTTACTGACTCATACTCTTAAGTTTAAGGACTCTTACATTATCTTGAACAGCAGATGTTTTTTGTTTTAAGGACTGATACCATTTACCAGCATTAAAACACAATCCGCTTGCCCCATTAGACATACTTGCATACCATATACTGTACTTATCACTTTAAATGTCTTTTAAAATCACACCTTTATTAAAGGGAAAATATATCTGTAAAACTAAACCAGAGCCAGCTGAATGACCATCTAAACCAAATCAGAGATTTGAGGTTATTGCTTTTGCCAACAACTTTACACCAGTCAGGAGTCAGGAGCTGTTCCACTTTCCCCTTAATGAGGTAGGCAGAACAGGGCTCGTGGGACCTGATAGAAGAGCGACCTGGTTAGAGGTTACTAGACAATAGTCATTAACCACAGTTCATGAAAACTAACAGCTAATAACAGAAAATGGCAGTTACATTGAATTCTTCGTAGTGAAGTCGTTTTGATTGGTTAATTTGAATATACAGACATAAAACTGCTGTATTCGTACACGTATTTCAGTACAATAATAAGCAAATATTTTTAATTCACTACTTTACACGCACTCTTATTCTGTTATTTTGAATATCACAATATTCTTAACTCAGAATGTCAACATTGCAAGGTTTTTAAGATATTTTGCGATAATAGTGGCATATGTGAGTGCATGCAGATGTGGTCAAATCTCTCTAGACATTGTTTGGCATCAATAATGATGGTCTTAATTGTGACAGCACTAGCTCTCACCTGAGAGCCTAAGACATATTGGTGTCTTGAAACCGTTCTTTCTGCCAAGTGTCAATCCTGGACATGGTCCCAATTGAATATTTACCCGTCAAATGCTTGATCAAATGAGACACCTAATGAGGTAGATCTCTTATTGCTAAAAATGTTTTTCTTGTATTAGGCCTGCTCAGAAACATGGTAATATACCATATTGCATTATCTCTTTCATTGTTTGCTGGGAATAGTGACTCTTATGACTGATGGTGTAATGTACTTTGTAAATACAGGTATACATACATACATACAGTATACACACACGCGCACACGCGCACACACGCGCACACGTGCACACACACACACACGCACACGCACACACGCACACTCACACACACACACACACACACACACACACACACACACACAGTATACAGAAGCATTTTGGTGTCATGACTCATAAAATGTCCCCAGAGGAGTACCTGGCCAGATGGAAAACAAACTCCTAATTTGCATGGAATACCACTCTAGCCTTTACCTTTCTCAAGACTGAGATTGTGCCAAACCTGAACAGTTGGTTAATGACTTCATGTTTAGCTGTGCCAACAAGGGAATTGACAAATATCTATAGAGAAGCTCTAGCATTTCAAATGTATTTATTTAATTAATGTTATGTAATAATTGTAACTAAGATGGGGCAGAGAAGTCTATTTTGTTGGGCAGTACATAGGTTAATTTCAGTAAAAGTGCAATATTCCCAGGTGACTATACTGTAAATATTAGTTTATAGAATGGAATTTCCTCTTTCTCCACAGCATACTTGCACACTACCACAGCATATTTCTGCAGCATTTAAACTAATCTTCTTTAACTTTTGCTTTATTGTGAATTAATGTACATTATTTGTTTGTTTCTAGTTTTAAGTCATGTAACTAATATGGTCTCTGACTGTTAGTTCATGAAATACACCGCACTTGGAAAACATTTTACAATCTTGACTGTTTCTATAGACTAAAAAAATAGATTTGCACAGTAGGTATGTTTTAAGTGTGTCGTTTCTTTCCTTTTTTAGCAAAATGTAATGATAGTTCTAGTTCATTGCATAGTGCAATCAAAAGATTATTCTTTAAAGTTTGTAAGTGAAAAGTGAAGTTCTCTGTGGGTAATCAGAGGAGGTCATACTGACAGAAATGGCACAAAAAGTGCTATGTTCTTGCATAATACATGAATTATTGATGTTCGAGGTTAGCCGTTTAATTGTTGTTGTTGTTGTGCTGTTAGTGGTTGAATAGTGCTTTTGACAACCACCAATTAAATCAAAATGAATACAGAACATTTATCGTGTTACAGTTATTAGGATTTTTGTTTGGAAGTCATTTGTTCACATACATTTTTTTTAAAGCATCACTTGTCAACCCCCCACTGATTCTTCCAGATTTGATTGACTTTATTAAATTATACATGTACAGTAATAGTTTTACATTTCTACAAAGGGAGAAAGCTTTCATTTAGGGCCTCCATTTAAGCATTTTTACTTCAGTCGACGTTACAAACAGTAAAACAAAAATAGCATTACTACTGTATTAAGTTATTGCCTTATCAGCTAAGCTACAGTGGGGTGATACATGTGTACTCTGTAAATTGTATACCGGTAAGTAGAGTATGCAATAAGTGTTACATCAACTTAATCACTCAAGGTTTCTACTGTACCTTGGAATAACTTAGCAGGGTCTTTGCAGTGAGACATATCTATGACATTGCTCCAGATTCAGGAGGATGATGCCTTTTTCATGTCACCAGTGTTTTCAATTAACCATTACCGCCTATGAACCTGAAAGTATATATAGCCTATATACTATATATTACAAGGAAGACAGTAGTACAGTCAGTCCGGCCACAATTTCACTCCCTTTTTGGACGCTTTCACACTTATTCTTTTCCTCAGTTCCTGCTGCTATTGTGTAAAATTGACAACGTTTTTTGATAAGGACAATAGTCATGATACTGCAAGTGAAATGCCAAATGCACTCTTACGGCTGAGACACCAGCAGTATTCTGATTGAAACGTCCATCAAATCCACGCTATTCAGCGGGGATTACCCACCTTGCTTTTCCTGGGAGACAGACTGTGTCAGGGTAGTGATCGCACAGCTGCAGCCAAATGATGGAATGAGTGCGTGAGCATGCGCCTTGGGTGTCTCTCACTGCACTGTGTCAGAAGAGAAGCCTCCAGTCACTGCTTAGTGGCAGTAGATACATTACATTGTGTTGACATTCGAAATTGTCCCCCAAGGTGTTCCACCGCGGCTGTGACTGACGGCCCGGCCTGGGAAATCTACGCTGCCCCATAACTCACCAGGTGTTAGCTGCTATCTGTGGTCTCGTGGACTCTCATCCGCACGTGCCAAGATGCACTTAGATGTGTCTGTATCGTGGTGCAATATTTTAGCCTTTATTTGGGTTGGGGGTCTCTCGTGTGTTTGCTTCGATGCCACAACTCTGCTAATGCTTGGTTGTCAGTTAGATGAACTGTGGCAAACGCAAAGTGCGCAGTACATCTGCAGTTGTCATGCGCAGTACATACAGGAGACCAATACATCTACATTTAATTGCATTATTACAAAGTCTTTTATTTTTTAGAGAAAGATACTGGGGGGAAAAATGTGTCCATGTTTACAGTGACCAGATGCATCTTGCACTTGATTAAACCATTGTTCAGTGTTCAGTGTAACAGTGCTGATTATTGTGTCAATCACTCACAGGCTGGAATGCTGGACGATATATTCTCTTCTGAGAATGTACTGTGGATGTAACACTTGGAACAATGAAGTTTATATAGGGAATCAAAACTTCCCCATCCAATTGATCCACATCCCAACTCCATTCAATCATATAAAGTTACAGCTAAATTCTCCAAAGCAATAGTATAGATTACAGTCCCTTTATTTTCTTCTTCCTGCCTTTCAGACCGGAAGGGATAATTTATATACTATTTGTAGTTTGTATAAGATACAAAACACCTGGTCCTGGGTCTTCCCCGAGGCCTCCTCCCAGCTGGACGTGCCTGGAACACCTCCCAAGGGAGGCGCCCAGG
>JAODTR010038989.1:0-20130 GCA_025399935.1 Amblyopsis rosae | reverse complement strand
GTTTGGGGTCCCTTGCTGAAGCTGCTGCCCCCGCGACCCGACTCCGGATAAGCGGATGAAGATGGATGGATGGATATCATCATCAAATCTTATATTCTTCTTATATCCTTTTCTTCTAAAGCTATATTCCAAACATTATCGTGTCCAGTAAAGGACAAGACAAAGCCCTTGGCAAGGAATAAACGCAGGCTACAGGAGCAAAATAAGTGTTTACAATATTAACCCAACAGTATTCCTGAACCACTGCGTTAGAAGACACATTCTACAACAAAACGGTCTTGTTATGGTCCTCATTCATGCACAGAGAAGAAATGTAGCATTTAACAAAAGCAATCAATGAAAACCTTGCTTGCCATCCACTGGGAATTATATATGATTTAGCTGTCATTACATGCAGGCTTAACCTGAGCCACGATATATGTTCCAGTAAAGCACGACAGCCAGGATACATTTGTTCTGCTGATGGAAGGGTTGGAGCCAGGGGAGAGTGAAAAGAGAGATAACAAATTAGAATGTTATTCAATCCCAAACACAGCCTCACCTTGTAGAAAAGGAGGATGAAGTTAATTGCGAAGGCAACGAGTAGAGCCAGCATTCGCATGCTGTAGAAGTTCCTCGCAAAATAATTCTGGGAACAAAGAAACACAGAATAAACAATTTCACAGGAAGGAATGAATGGTTTTCCATAACTGTGTGTTTTTGTGTTTGTGCTGTCAATTTCACAGGAGGAGAGGAAAAGTTATCGTGAGTGTGTCTGTCTGTCTGTCTGTCTGTCTGTCTGTCTGCGTGAGCATATGGTGTATTGTGTGGCTCACCAGAAGCCTCTTGTTCTGAGTGGCCATCGCATCCCATAGGGCTGATGCCTGGATCTCTGGTTCCCCTGGTTTACTGGAGGCAACCCTGTGTCTGCATTTTTCTTTCTCCAGAATGGTCCCAGTCAGCTTTCCTCTGCAACTAGCCCAAACAGCCAGAGTTCAGGTGATCACATTCATGGAGAGCTCATATAGGATTTCCAGTTTTATCACATCTAGATTTGCAGAAAAGAATAGTCAATAGGTGTTACTGGTTTCTGTAAAACATTGTATTGACACACACACACACACACACACACACACACATACATAATGAGTCAGATTTAAGGGTTGAATATAACTATTGATTGGAAGCTATATTCTATGCAATGCTGAGACAGCTGCAAACAAGTAATTGTAGTTTAAGGGGAATGCGAGACACATACTTTGGCTCCACAGACGCATCTGCTTGCATTTCTTCCTCTTTTCCAGCCAGGGCCTAAGAGCATTGTATACAATGTGCACTTGCATATCAAAGCTGAACATAAATTATAACACATTATAAGCGGTGGCGTGCATTTACTGCCAGAGGGGGCAGCACAAAAACTAAATGGCCCCCCAGGATTTAATCCTGCTGAATGTAGTTTATCTCTAGTGAGGGATTTCATGACAAGTGGAGAAACACATTATACACAGCTAATATACATTATGTTTACACTACATACAGTATAAAGTACATAAATATGTAAAGTAAGGGATATACTGATTTAAAATAATCAATAAATCATGTACTGTAGCTAGTTAATTAAATACAGAGGCTGGGCCAGATTTTGCAGACGTGACTAGGCTACAAACCCAGCGTGACGGCCAACACCAGCTTGCCCTCACCTGCTGGCGCTCAGATGCACCTGCGACGGACCTCTGCTTGGCGGCGCCACTGAACTGAAGGTCAGTAGGGCTGGCGGTAAGGTCGCGCGACAGCAGCCTGTACTGACCCCCTTCTTTAGTCACGCGGAGCCCGAAGACGTCTGACAGGGAGCACGCCTCATGCTGGGACGCGATGGCCGCCGTCCGACCTCGCTCCCCCGGCTCTTTCCAGGAGGAGGAGGAGGAGGAGGAGGAAGGGTCCGAGGTGTTTCTGAGCCCGTCTCCTCCGCGTGACGCACCTGTCACCTCGTCCAGCGTGGGCTCCGGCATGCCGGCGAGCAGATCCGCGAGCGTCGTCCTCTTGGCGCCCTCCACCAGCCCGCAGTCGACGAAGGCGACGTACAGTGCGTAGAGGACGCAGCCGAGCGCGCCCCGAATCAAGCGCGCCTCAGCCTTAATGACGAACCGGAGGGAGGAGGCGACGGTCGCGACAATGTCCTTCACAGTCAGCGCCTTCAAATGTTTCCTCAGGTTATTGACGGAGAGCAGGGAAACCACGAGCAGCAGCCAGGTTAGAAACGAGCCCCTCGATTCACCCGCACTCCTCTCGTCCTCTTTCCCAGCGTGCCTCTGGGCACCGTCGGAGCCTGAGATTTGCGCGGCGAGCTGCATCTCGAAGATGGTGTCCTCGCAGAAGTTGACGAAGTGCTCCATCTTCTCCTTCTCGCCGCCGCCGTTGACCACGTCGAACGTGAACTGCCTCTTGGACTCCTTCACCTGGGGCTTCTCCCACTGCGCGCGGCTGGACTGGCTGATGGAGAAGTAGACCCGCTCCATGCGCCCGCCGCTGCCCCGGATCTCGATGCGCCCCAGGTGGGGCTTGAAGTACGTCAGGACGCACCGGGCCAGCACGAGGAAGGTCCCGAGGCGGGGGTCCGCGGGCATGTGCTCCGAAAGGTTGGTGAGCAGCACGGCAACGCTGAAGCCGATGTCTTTGGCGGGCTCGTGGAAGCGGTCGGCGAAGGCCTCGTAGTCCAGGAGGTGGCTTTCTCCGGCGTCCGTGCAGGAGAGGAGGAAGTGGGCCTCGCGCTGGGAGAAGCGCCTGCAGCCCTCCATGGCCCTCTGGAAGTCCCTCCTTGAAACGCGGCCCGTGCCATCGGGGTCGTACTCTCTGAAGGCGTCCGAGGAGGTGAAGTCTTTCAGCTTCAGGAACATGTCGAAGAATTTCAAGATCATCTCCACGTTGCTAGTTGACTCCACCAACATGTCAACCATTTGCTTCCCAATAGTTCCATTGACCACATTACCTAGAGAGGAAAATACCATTATATAACAACATTAAATACATTTAAAAAATATATGTAGTAGTGTAGTAGTAGTGTGTAAGATCTATTATAGTAGTGTAGTGTTTTGGGCTAGTGTCATATTATACAGTATAGTTGCATTATGTGTTATCTGTTGCGTTTATGACACTGTCATGATACCGATTGTCTAGTTGTCTAACAGTGCTTAAGACCCCAGTGCAAATCATGCACAGCCACGACGAGCACCAGAAAGTACTGTACCTTCCAACATAGACAGCAGCATCACAACCATGTCTTTCTGTAAATCCATCAACTCTTTCAAAAGCTCAATTTGCCGTAAATCCTGTGTGGAAATAAAACAACGATATTGATCATTGATATGCATACAGTACCATACTGTACCACGATACGAGGTGCATTGATATTGCCTTTAATTCAAACCGGTGTAAATTCAAAACTGCAATCTATCCAAGGTGAGAGCGGGATAAGCTCAAAATATTGATGTCTTAGCAGCAGATAGTGAAAGAGAAAAATGTGCAAATGAGAAGTGAGTGGAACAATGTGCTTCACCTGAGAGAGCTTCATCTGCATATGGGCAAAGACATGGAGAAACCCCACCACAGCGTCCCACAGACGACTGTGAGAAAGACTTTGCTGGTTCCCTGTGCACGGACCCTGCACACAGATTACCATGCTGTTTACAGTATGTGGTAATATTGATACACTTTGGCAACAGCTTCAAATAGCATAGACGCGGGGAAACTATCCACCAGGCATAGGCAATGAATTATGAGCTGCTTCTTTAGAGCGGCGCACGGGAATAATACAAAACATCTGCGAGGAATCATTCACTATGAAATACTGGGAATTCACAATGAGTTACGGTACCTGTATATACTCTGTGAGAGTGTTGAAGACCTGCTTAGCAACACTGATAGCCTTAGAGAAGCTCTGCTGGCCACGTTCATCGATCAAGTCCCTCCCCGAGTAGTACCAGTAGAAGTCACTTATTGACTCCTAAAACACAACAGAAACACACATATCTACTGTTTTGTTCACGCATGGAACATGGCAACGATAGGTAATAAACTGTAATGGTATGAATGGAATGCACAATACTGTAATATGTGAAGCCTGAAGGAACTGAAGGAGATCAGGAAAGATGATGTAACTCTGCTGTATTTCTTGAAGCAAAACACCAACCACGGCAGGATAAAGTGTTGTTTTTACTGGTCAAGCACTTCAGCGCTAAATCCCTGGCTGTAAAACCTTACCTGCACTCTCAGTAGGTAGTCCACAGTGGAAATAATGATGCTGACGGTGGTGTTATTCCCAGCCTGCGTCCTCAAGAAATCCTGAAATCCTGAAAACGAAACAGAACAATTGATTTTTGCACTCCAGCGAAATTATAACAATACGCCATCAGACCTTCTATAACACAATCCCAGTCCCAATGGAAGTACTAGCTTTACATTTCTTTGTTGTTAGGTCACATTTTTCATAGCAAGGAAATAAAATAAATGCATACTGAGACTTTTTTCTAGACAGATTTGCTGCATTTATATAACCTTTGCTTAATTAAATATAGAAAGAAAGATAAATGACCCAGGTTGTGTCCTTCACACAGGAGCTGGAGAAACCGGAAGAGGTCACAGGTCAACTCTTTGTCAGCCATGACCTTCTCTCCTGGGAGACAGAAATGGATAGGAGGCAAAAACAACAAGAAAAAGAACAGATGCTGGGAAAAATAAAACATGATCTTGAAACAGGACATGGGCAAAACGAGGAACCGTGGGAAAATGAGAAAATATATAGCGTTCGTTCATTGAAGGACGAGGATCCCAGAGCTGGCTCTTTTGGTTTCTTTATGGTTCATTTACATATGAATACTGTACCTGAACTCTCATCCATGGCTATTCCTAATCCTTCTGCTTTGTTCTGCCTCTCAAATGCATTCAGGTCCAGCACGCTAGGCCACCGTGCACACAAACACACAAATAGGAAATAGCTTTAATACACTTACCAGTTTAAAGTTACTGTATGTTCATGATAAAGACAGTAATTCTGTGACATTCCATATGACCTATTATGTTATCTTGGGTTCACTCACCTGCAAGACCGTATGAGACCAGCCATGCTATGAAAGAAGCCCACATCCCGCTTCTGTCTCAGATAAGCCAGCATTTTCTACCATACAAAAGCATCAAAGACGTTTGAAGTTAAGTGGAGTGGTTTAGCGAATGAAATAGATGATGGGATGTTATAAGAAATATAGATTCATTTACATGTACATCATTTTGCAGATGCTTTCATCCTAAGCGACAATTAGTAGATAAATCAATAGTAGAACAGGTCAGGACCACCACAGTTGAATCTGGTTGAGTCTGAATCAACATTATTTTAGATTCACAAGTTTATATTTCAGTATTGAGGGGGCAACATTGTGCTATCTAAAAGGATTGCCAAATAAAAGCTTTCGAGTAAATTAACACTTCATTAATCAAGTGATTAACAGGCCCTAAACTGAATATTCTGATGTGAGCACGTACAAAGCTTTTGTCAATGTGTATGTGACTTGTATGTTCACAGAATTGACTGATCCCAAGCCCCGCCCCTTTTCACCTGTCCTACAATAACAGTTGAGCATTTTTTTATCCAACAGAAACTCCGTCAACTGTCCGTTTTCCTGTAATATAGCCTCCCAGAGAGAATATAATTTAAACAGAGAGGTTCCAAAGGACGGCACCTTCCCCATTTGATTTTTGGAAGGAGGGGGTGACTTTTCACCGTTTATGCAAACCAGAATGACCCATGTCAATGGGGAGGTACACAGATATCACCATAATCTTGCCCATTATTTCTCTGGGGGCATTTAACTGGTATATTTAGTTTATTACATTAATTCCCAAGTACCTACGATCAATATGTGGCCAAAACGGTATTTCTGTAGATAACAGTTTTGGGGTAAATTGTCTGTTTCAGGCCATGCATGGTAGATCTAACTGTCTGGCTGCTGTTTATCAGCCTCCACAGCAAAATGCCATTGGTGACACGCCCACCTAAGTGACCAGAAGCGTTACATTTTTGCTTCCATTGATACAGTAACCAGGTTGGACAGGTGAGAGGGGCGGGGCTTAGGACTGTAATCATAACACACACAAGACACACCAACAGAGCTGGCCACATGATACCTGTTGCACCGTCCCATTCCCTCCGTTGAGGATGGCAATGCCCAGCTTCAAAGTAGAGGCCACCATGGGCCCCATGGCCCCTGGTGGGAGAGAAAACAGACTTACAGCAACATTCACTGTAGGTCAGAGGTCTTCAACAGTGGGTCCGGGACCCCTAGGTGGTCCTCAGAGGTACTGCAGGGGGTCCTCCAAATTATTTGATCCCAAACTTATTTTCTTTCAAAAATGTAAATGTCAGAAAATATAAAACAATATAAATACAACCTGTTATAAATATATAAATTTGTCAATAATTATTTGAATAACTTAGCTAGTGGCTACTTTTAAACATGACACTATAGGCCGCGCTACACATTATCGTTGGCCTGGCAACTAAATATTTTATACCATATGTATATGTATATAAACTTTTGGTCCAAGAACCTTTGCTGTAGGTGGTATAATCAACCATTATATTCCAATATCCCCAAGAGCTATACTGCTCAACTGTATACTATATTTAATATATATTTAATCAAGTCTGACTTACTTGACCTTAATCACAATCATTGAAGTCAGTAGTTAGCATATATACGCATGGCACGCTCATATTCAACATGTACCAACCCTACATTTTACAATCCACAATCAGGGTGCTACGTTAAATGTTGATAGCCCTAAACATTACACCAAATATAGATCCGCGAGTGTAATCTAGGCAAGGGTGTAAACTACTGTAGGTAAAAATTTCAAACTGATTAAATCTGATTGGCCTCGGCAGTTACATCGGCCAAAAATGTATACAGAGAGATAGCGGAGACTTTCTCGACTTATATCAGGTGATCCGTGGCTGGGCCACAGCAGGGTCTAGTTTCCCATGGTGCAACACCAGTCTCCTAGCGTGAACAGGGTTTAGCAGGTAGCCATACGTCAGCGCATGAACCTCCAGGTGTCAAGTCAAGTCAATTGTATTTATATAGCCCTTAATCACATTGCAGTCTCAAAGGGCTGTACAGCCTACATTTCACATGGAAACAAACAACACCCCTTTAACCTGCTCCTCCCCCCGGGCAAGGAAAAATGTACATTCAAACAACATGGGGAAAAACAGGGAAGAAACCTTAGTTTCTCCCCTTTGAAGGAGCCTTCAGCTGGGAGATGACAGCTACTGAGTCTCACCTTTGCTGGCGCTGATGGTCTGTAGCATCATCTCCGCTGCCCCGCGGTCATGCAACCTGGCCTGCTGGTACAACAGTTTCTGCTTCTCCATCTCTTTTTCCTGTGCAACCAATGTGTCAACACCTTATTTATGCTATTTACTTGTATGTTAGGATGAAGACTTTGGTCATTGATTGTTACGGCAAGGCTACGGAGTTACCACCGGTTTATTTTTAGCTCTATGGGTATGCAATTTCAGCGCAAGTATTAGCTCCTGGCTGTAGATAAATAATCAATATACAATTGAGATATGTTAAAATGTAATTACTTGAAATCATAGGCTACACACAGCCTATACCGAAATATAACTGAAAGTATTTAATTTTATGATTTCAGGTAAATACATATTAGCATGTCTCGATTGTATATTGATTATTTATCTACAACCAGGGTTAGGCTGCAATTTGTGACGAGATGGAAATGAGAACGTGTTGGAAAGGGAGAGCAGATTCACTCACTTCAAAGCTTTTCACTTCCACTCTCTTCTCCTCTTCCTCCTCTTTTTGACAGCTCTGTGACAAAGAAGATGTGGAAATCACAACAGGAGATAAAACCACACAAACTGCAACAACAACAAAATAGAGTTGGACTAGAAAAATAGCTGAACGGCTTGCATGATTTCTCCTTTTATGCTGATTTGATAACCAAGTAATGTGACCGTGAGCTGGTTTACATCAAGTAATCTGCGATGGAATATACAGTAGTGAAACTGTTTGAGAATGACTTTGAGTTGTCCGCCCTGTGAGACTGTACGAAAGGCTCAAAGGGTTATGGTAAAAGTGACCTATCTAGAATCACCCTTGGGGTTGAAATCATTGCTACAAACAAATATTTATTTGGTTTGAAGATCATATGAGCATGCACTAATGGAGATACACACATACAATTAAGTACATTTGTAAATCAGTATATTGCTCTTACCTTGGCCATGATATCAGCATAAGACATATACAGACCATCGTTCTCAAGCTTACTGTGGACAGGAGACAAGATATTTTACAGCAGTGGGTTTCAGGCATGTGGGCTAGGAACAACTTGTTTTTGTCACATAAAAACACATTTTATCAAAGAATAACTGAGGAAAAACTGTGGACTAAAATGCATTAATTAATATTAATAAAAAATATAAATATACAGTAACTCATAAATATACATTTTCAAACGCTATTTCAGTTGTCCTGACCGTGAAAACTGTACAGTATGTCAAATAATGGCTATAAGGGATAATACATTTTTGTGCAATATCACGTTAAACACAACTCTGTTTCAATATAGGCCTTGAGAGACGGAGGCTGACATAATATTATTCTGAAAGAATTGCATTGTGGGAAAACAATGTTGGACTAAGAATATTCCTTCCACCCAATTCAATAATGGCTTTGCTGGTGATGGATTCGGGGCAGTAATAAAAGTGCAATGAGGGATTTATTGCATGCGATCATTAATAACGGACACACACACACACACACACACACACACACACACACACACCTCTTGTCCGTCAGGGCGCTCTGGCTGAAGAGTGTAATGAGTTGTAGGAGGGGATCGATTGGAGGGCTTCCATCTCCTACCTCCTTTTCCTCCATCCTCCAACCGTGGCGCCGCTTCACCACTCCCCCTCTCTCCAGAGAGAGACAGAGTTAAGCCCCCCCGGTGTGTGCTCTCTGTTAATGAATCACACCGCCCAGACACCCATCACTACTGGCTAACCTTTACACACGGTGCGCTCGAGAGTCACACACACACACACACACAAATTGCACCAATGAGCACGTGCAGATGCCAGACTATGCTGTTGCCAAACTAGGAACTTTTAATGAGTTTTTAAGTGACAGTGAGCTGTCGCTCTCATACAATGCATGCACATGTATAGGCCTGAATCGCCCATTGTACTGCAAATGAGTCAAACAGACAGGCATTGAAGATACAGTAATTAATAGCTGTAAGGTTTGGTGAATATATACAGTATTATTTTGGATTTATGTAATGAAATTGTATGTGGGGGCATGTCAAGTATTTTTTGCTGTACTGTACAATACATTGAACTCCTTGAAGCCTTCTGCTCGCGAATGCCTTCTTCTCCCCAAAGTTATGTTACGCTGCAAACAAATTAAAAGCGTCCCTTGGCCTAAGCTAATTTAATTATCCACTCTGTAGTGTGACCGAAACTTCAAATTGGTAGCCGGTGAAACCAACCAGTTTATTGTTTATTATATTTATAATTATCATTTTAATTATTTATTTATTATATTTAATGTAATTATTGTATTTATTGAGGCAAGGAGGTCCAAGGTTCGATCGCCACCATGGGCCCAACTGTACAGTATGTATCAATGAGCACGATTCCTCCAGAAAGGGGATAGGTATCTTTCAGCCACTAATTGTGTGCATGGCCAACCTACTGCGGCTGACCCTGCACCTCAATTACTGCATTATTACAAATGAATCACGTCGATGCTGTTACGCTGACCTGTTTGTTTCTCTTTTACTTGGCTTCTCACCTGAGCTCATTAACCTTTTTTAAAAAACTAAATGCTTCTAGAAAAACACACATGCAATTTGACTTGAAATATTTAAAACAGAAGGTTTCAATCAATAATAAAAAGGTTTTCAAGCTATTAGGACATGGGTGCTGTATTTGGGGCTCATCCTCAGATCGCACGTGAAAGACGTGAAACCTTCAACACTTACAGCTAAATCCTCCACAAGCTTCTCCTCAAAGCTGTGGTCTTCAGCTGAGATCCAGGACTTGTCATAGCCCTGGAGGAACAGGTTGACAGCTCTGTGCCTGGCAATAGGAGAGATAGGGGTGTAGAGTGGAGGAGAGGAGGAAGGTTGACAGGCGGGGGGAAGGGGGGGGGGGGAGATAAAGAAGAATCGGCTCAGCAGGATAGGCTGTTGAGTAATGGTTTTATTAATCATCATAAATTAGCCCAGGAACCCTCTTGTTAGATCGCATCTAAAGTGCTCATTATATTTACCCTATGTTGAATGTGCTAGGATATCCATTAGTTAAAATATACAAATGTAGACAACATATCCCCTTTCCACAGAGAGACACAGCCAGATGCTTTTCATATGCAAATGCTCTCTCTGCCACTGGATTTCCTAGGCAGGGTGATGATGATTGATTGCCTAATTAGCTTTTACATTACCGCCAAATCACCATAGAATGTCTAATACAATGCTGTTCCACACCTGTATAAAGATGTCATATAGTACCATGAAAAATGTTATGAAAAAGAACGAGATTTACAACTTGTCACTTTCCAAGTTGTCAGAGCTGTTTGATTCTTGGAATCAAACACCACTCCCCCTGGCTTCATTGAAATTAAATAGTTTTAATTTTAATTTCTGGATTTTATAATCTAAAATGACAGGCTTCACAAATAAAATGGCTAGATTATTAATGATTAAATATCCTTTTCCTTGTGTGTGTGCATGTTTTAACTTTCACTTTATAGATCACAAAATACATTAATTCCCCTGAATGCTTTAAAACAGGGGTCCCCAATCCTGGTCCTAGAGGGCCGCAGTCCTGCATGTTTTAGTTGTCTCCCTGCTCCAACACACCTGATTCAGATTAATTGGTCATTATAATAAGCTATTCATGTGAATCAGTGTTGGAGCAGGGAGACAACTAAAACATGCAGGGCTGCGGCCCTCAAGGACCAGGATTGGGGACCACTGCTTTAAAGGGAAGTAACATTTAATATTATAATTATCAGTGGCATTTCATCGATTTGCATGCATCTTTGATTTCTAAGATTTTGCTACTACAGGTCATTCATGTCCTCTGGGGTGTGGCCAAATCATTTAAAACTGAACATACTGTACAATGGGTAAGTTGAACATGAGACTATCCTTACAGCTTTGAAACTTGTATTAATATTATTATTATTATTAAACCTTTATTTAACCAGGAACGATCTTGAGGTTAACCATGTCTTGTTCAAAAGCGTCCTGGCTATCGATAAGCAGCAGCAAATTATTAAATCACAATAACAGACAATGATAGATATAAACTATTTGTAGAAACAAATGATAAAACACCTTGAAGGAATTAAAGTAGGCACAATCCCAAACATGTAGACGAGAAACGCCAAGAGGTCAGAGAATCAAACACAGAATCAGCTTTTGTAAGTGTCTTAAAATGACCAAGAGTTCCCATTTTTACACTGCTGGATACCTGGGCAGGTTGTAGAGTGGGGTCATCCTGAGGCATGCTACCACTGCTCTCTTCCGCTGTTTCGATAATACCTTGCTCCAAACAGCTTTCTTACTTCTCTGTGGGTGTTCCACCTGAGAGTGAGACAGGAGACGCAAACAGAAATGAACTGAGATAAACCCAAACACGGTGGGTGTACATCCTAGAGTATCGATTAATATAAGTATGATTATTATGTTTAATTAGTGGTAAAACAAATAGCAGTTGTAACAAGTGAAGTGCGGATCAGTGAGGATTCCACTACGTCACAAGCTCCTGTCTGTCTCTCAGCCCACCTGGTCCAGGTAATAGAGGACTCGGGCGATGTCTAGGATCCTGTCTGCTGCCTCCTGGGTGTTTGAGGTGGACCTCGGCAGGCCCAGGAGCTCCGTATACAGAGTCACCTGCCACTGGCACTCTGTGCTGTTCTGCTGGAGAGGACCACACCAGTCATATGTTTTAATCAGCGCTGTACTCTGATAACAGCTGGTGCCAAGTTTCACAAAATCCACAATGTCCACAATGAGTTTTCACTATTTATGCCTTTAATCTAAACCTATTTCAAATGAGTGTGATTGAAAACAATCCAGCTAATAGAAGAAGAAGGATTAATTTTTCATATTTTAATTTAATCGTGAGCAAACAAAGGCTTTAGAAACATTGTGTGATGATGTGTTATTGTGTATTAATGATTTTGGTGAATTATGAGTCACATAGTGTACTGTATTATTTAGAGGCTTTTGGAAAATATAGTATATATAGTATAGTAATATATAGTATTTGGATTTAGAACACACTTCAATTAAATTTTAACACACATGAAGAATGCCTTTATGCTACTGTAAGAAATCATTAAACAGAGAAGAAAATAGCTACAGTATTAAATATTTTTATACTTCATTTTGCATGATTAGATTTTTAACTGGTGATAAAAGCCTCCTTTGTAGTCTTTAAAAGCTTTTAACCAATTAGCATACAGTACCTGCACGACTAAATTTGCTGTGTCATAGCTCAGTTACTTTAAAACCGTGTATAACCTCCTATTCTCCCTTTAATGTGAATATTGCCTTCCATTTCGTTAGCCATTATCCATCAGTGAGCAGATTGTATGACTAAATTAATATAATAAAATGTTCTATTCAATGATTGTCTTTACCATACTCTGAAGATCTAAGAGGCCATTGCAAATGAGATGGCGTATCTCGTCCTCCGTGTCTTTCTGTAAAAAGAAATGTAAAGCTATTATAATGCAATAAAGATACAACAGAAATACTGTATCACATTACATCTATATTAGTGTGTCTGTCAAATAAATGATATTCATTATGTAATAATTGCAAATGATAGAAAGTGCTGTTATGGGTTTTACAAGGCACATCAGTGAGTAGCCTCAGCCTCTTCCCTTCATTAACACTACGTCACATAGGCAACTCTATGCTGAACGTCTGAGTTAGCCAGCGCTGTGTCCCAGACTTTACGCATGTAAAGGCTGGCTCTGCGAGACTAAACGAGTGAGTAACTACTGAGTGGCATAATCCCTGCCTGATGGAAGTGATGCTTGGCCAGCATGACGAGGCTCTGGTCGCTGGGAGAGCAGGCCCTGAGTCCAACGGGAAGCAGTCTCTTCAGCACCGCCACGATCAGAGAGGTGTGTGGAGAATACCGGTCCCCTTTCCTCTTCACTTTCTTCCTCTCGTGGTCCGCGGTCTGACAAAAGCATGCAAGCAAGCACAAATCGTCGCACACTGAAATATGACTTTTCCAGTGACAAGCATTGGCAACCCTCATCTACAATGGTTTTGTACGTGGCTGTATTTATATAAAGCCATGTATACAATGATTTCCCTTTACATGAAATATAATGTGTTTGTTGGAGAATGTTAAATTCATTTTGTAATGTTGTGGATTACAGGATTAAGTAATGAGGCATTGTAGCATTCACTCATCATGACTAATCACAAAGGCTGCTTTAATGGTTGCCAGGCTAATTAAAATGCTTAAGTGTTGCCAACCGTAGACAGGTTGCTGTTGTTGCTGGTGGCCAGGAAACTCAGGTTGTTGATCTCATTCTGGACCACATAATTATGTTCCTCCCATTTGAAATGCTGTTGGAGCAATAGGTTGACATGTTGAAATGTCTTACTGGTTTAATGGGAAGACATCAACAGGCAAACACTCTTAGATGACCCTTACATGAGACTTGGCCCAAAATATAAACACTTCTGCAGTCATGTTGAACAACTCCACAGCTGCAGGGTTTGGCTCCTGAGACCAGTTGGCCCTGAAAGACGACAGGCACAAAGATGTAGTATTGCACCAATACAATGAAAAAATGCATGGCTCAATACAGTCCATGGAATGTAACAATCTCCAACTCGAGTTTAGACTTTGCTAATGTCCATTTGTGTTTATAATCACAGTATAAAAATATATCAATCGCATTTGTTTAAAAAATAAAGTTGCAGGCAGGCAGGGTATTTCCATATCTAGATTACACATACATGACCCCTAAACAGAATTAGAGCAATTCTTCAGTATTCAAGTTGTGTCTTCAGAGATTTTTACAATAGCTGCCACGCTCCGCTTGAGTTTGAATGTAAAGCCAAGGCTTCGCATTCATTGGACAAAACATTTTCTGAACATTCCTATAGATCTTAGAGAATACCTATAAAATAGCATGTCTCACCTAGAGTAGCCTAACTTGTTTCATTCAGCAGCAAGTATCAGTCTTGAACCCCTCAGAAAACAACAAGTCATCAGCTTCTAGCTGTTGTTTTTTCCCAAAACGACATCAGCGTACATAATTTGATATGGTTTCCACTCATAAACTGTTTATAAATGGAAAAACCCTCCATGTCATTACCAGTAGCTTTTTTTAAGAACGGATTTGAATACGGTGCTGTGCTGGATCTGGTTGTCGCCATCATTGCAGTACCTCACTCTGCCTGAATGGGGAGGCTAATTATATATACCAAAACCTATTTCTACGTCTACCTAAATCTGACATTTTAACATTGGAGTTTATGGGGATTTACTCCCTTTTGCAGCCAGCTCAAGGGGCCATTCGATGAACTGCACGTTTTGGCACTTTTGCGTTGTATTCACTGGAGGTTCCCGCTTATTTCCATCAGAGCTCTGGCTGACTTTAAACTACTAATACTGACCAGGTGGGAGAAAGGTAGGTAGTCCAAGCTTATGTAAAGACTTTGGACTGTAATGTATTAGCCAAACACTTTTGAATTGAGGGGTTTGCAGAGTGATTCTTGCGTTGAAATGAAATTGTAGCTCAAGATCAGGACGGTCTCTCGAGGCTTTGTCACACCCACCGGTTAGCGTCCACAAAAGGGATAAGGATGGGATAGAGGGCGTAGAGGTCTCGCACGAGCACCGCGAACCTCTCCTGTATTTGAAGCTCCGCCTCCAAGGGGTCCTCCTGCCTGACCTGGAGCACGCCTGCTGCCTTCTTCCTCAGCTTGTCCATCAGCGGCAGGAAGTGGCTCCTCAGCAGCTCAGGGCTGGACAGGCATACGATTGGCTGGCAGAAAACTGACGGGGAGCGTGACGGAACATGTGAGGGAATTACTTTTGTTGTTGTTGTTGTTGTTGTTGTATCGAATACATAAAGAATACATAAATATGGCATGGCAGGGATGTATAGTGTATTATTTAAAGGTGCAGTGAGTGAAAGAATTCTGGAGAAAGATTGTTGATATTTGAACTCATCAAAACAAAAACACCTCTCATCAGAAGCTCCGCCCCCTACATTGGACACGCATTGCCAAGGTTAGGAATGTGTTGTGTGGTGCAGCCTGCACCACTTTGTTTGGGCTACCTAGAAACAACAGATTATTGTTTCAGCGCACACACAGCACGGACAGCTGGTTTACCATGACGAGATATTCTCTGAATTTGAAGTATATTAACCTAAAATCAATTACCACACCTTTAATAAAGAGTCTTGGTTAAATGTAACGTGGCCGCAGGATGGAATTGTAGTAAATTATTATAACATAATTATGACATTATGAACATTTGATTACATACAAAAATGTATTATTATCACTACACTGTAAATACAAAGGATATGGCACAAATAGAACAATTCTACAAATATAAATCTGAAATGGTCAATCACACAATCACTTTCCGCTGCCTCACAATGCACCAGCAATGCGCTAGACCACTGCTCATGTTTACAGCAACACGCCCACAGGCTTTCTAATGGGCGCAAGTGCATTTGCTAAACAATGTGTGCACTGGGCGAGAAAATGACAACTGCGTCGTCTGAAACTAGCGAATACACCTGAGCTGCCGCATTGCGCCAGTTGTAGGATAGGGCCCAACGTCTCTCTGCAGCGCTGCCCCACACATTAAAACGCAACTTTCATCTCACAATTTGCTATCTTACTGTTCTGTGTGAGCGGTGTTTGCCTCCACGGCTGTGTAGAAGTACCAGATTATGCTTTCAACATGCACACAGAACAGTAAGATAGCGAATTGTGAGATGAAAGTTGGTGACAATTAGCTTGAAATAGCTGGCTGTACCTTTACTGAGGACCACTGGGGTGCACCAAAGGGAATATCATTTAAACAGAGAGGTTCCAACGGACGGCACTTCCACATTCTATTTGTGGAAGGTGGGGGCGACTTTTCACCCTTCATGCAGACCAGAACGGCCCAGCATAGAATGGGGAGGTACACAGATTTCACCATACTATTGCCCATTATTTCTCTCTGGGGGTGTTAATGGGTATCTTGAGTATATTACATTAATTCCAAAGTACGATCAATCTGAGGCCTCAACAGTATTTCTGCGGCAAACAGTTTTGAGGTGAATTGACTTTGTCTCAGGCCATGCGTGGTAGATCTAGCCGTCTGGGCGCTGCTTACGTCAGCCTGCACAGCAAAGCGTCATTGGTGACACGCCCACTTATGAGACCTGCATCGTTCCATTTGTGCTTCCATTGAAATGCATTAAAATGCTTTCTATCATTCTATCACTGTAAAATATTCGGCCGCACTGTGCCTCGAGGGAGCGGAGGTGCTGTCATGGTTACGAACACCATACCTGCCAGGCGCTGCATCCATTCGCCCTGGCCTCCGTCGCCCAGGTTACGGTGCAGAATGCGTAGCACGTAGCCCAGCAGCTGGCTGGCGTGGCTGGGCGTGAGCGAGCTGCAGGTCTGGTCCTCCTGGTCCTCCTGGCCCTCCTCCTGGTCCTCCTGGCGGCCCCACCAGCGAGCCAGGTAGCTGCACAGCAGGGGCAGGGTGACCTGGGTGGTGAGGGCGTATCGGGCGGACCGGCCCCCGGAGCAAGCCAGCTCCTCCACCTCCTCCAGGGCCTGCTGGAGAGACGGCAGCAGGGAAGTGTGCGGTGCCCCCAGGGCTGTGGAGGGAGATAAGAGGAGAGGCAGCTGGATGGATGCTGTTTATGTGTGGGGGGGTTGGTGATTGGTTGTGACTGTGTGTGTGTGGTTAGGTGTGTGTGTGTGTGTGTGTGTGTGTGTGCAATGCATGTGTGTGAGTTTGTCAATATGTCTGAGTCTGTGTGTGTATTTGTGTGTGTTTGTGAGTATGTGTGAGAGTGTGTGTAGGGAATGCTCAAGGCTGAATAAAAGGAGGAAAAGGTTGGATTGTGCGTGTGTGCTTCTGTATGTGTGTGTGTGCGTGCGCGTGCGCGTGCATATATTACACTCTCTCTCCGCGGCCGTCATGGTGTCGTAGATGGAGCAGGGGTCGTCCTGGTTGAGGCCGGGCTCCAGGAAGTGGACCGGGAAAGCCGCGGCCAGGGCTGCTAGACAGGCCCCCGCTGCCTGCCTCTGTCTGGACGCAAACACCACCGTTACCACCAGGGGGAGAGCAGAGGAAGGCAGACTGGGAGGTCCTATCACACGCTGCAGCGGCAGCCAAAGTCACTCTGATACCATCTCTCACGCCGGTCACACACTGGATGCGTAGTTGCGTGCCGTTTCACAGGAAATTCATTCATTTCCAGTGGAGCGCAGCGTAGAGCTTGCAACATGGCGTTGCGTATGCAGTTGCGTCACATGAAGGGCTGCGCACGCGTTGACAAAAATTCAGCGCATGCGTAAACGTGACCTGGCTGTACGGAAAATAAAAGCCGTGGTTCATTTTATTGGCGAAATGTGTAGTTGTACTATATGAATAATCACATTTCCCCTGGAGCGATGTCAGTTTCATCCAGTTTTTTACAACGTTAGCTTATAGGACCGGCCATGTGACCTGCTAGCATCACCATGGATACCAAGTGCAATCAGAAGCAGTTGTCATGTAGAATGTTGCATTGTGGTTGTGTAGAAAAACTAGGCAGCGTAGGGAAAACACGCATCCAGTATGTAAGGGGCGTAAGCCTTTAAAGTGGTTGTTCCTACTTGTCTAGATGCATTTACACTTTGTGGAGCATTTGGGGTAAATAGGAGTCGCTCTAATTTCACCTGCCCGGTTGTATTACATCAATATTTAAAGGCAACCTCGGAGGTGTCCCTCACACTGACACGGCTTGTGAGAAGAATTATAAGAAAAGGCTGCAGTGCGACACGCCGTTAACCATGGCCATTGTTCAAAAGGAGAAATAAACAATGGTGAATCCTACAGCTCCTACTTGTAGACATTACCCTTCCATGCTGCAGGTGCCAAGGGAGTAGAGGCCGTTGAGTATCCTGTAGCAGGACACCCGCACAGTGTCCGCTGCAACAGACAACAGACAGTCGGTCTTAGACACAGAGGGATGTGAGAGATACACTGTTCAAATGCAGCTTCCCCGTGTGTCACAGTGACACGGCCAACGACCCCAGAAAGGACAACTGATGCCATACAATGAGAGCAATGAGCTACAACATCCGTCCTGATCTTTTGAGAGGCATGTCGATTTTTTTTTGCCACTGCACAATTCAGTCTGGAAATGCTCCATTCAAAATTGTTTGGGGTAGAGGCAGAGCCAATAGGTGTCAATCAAATATTTTAGGATAGGATCACTCTTGAAATGACTCCAATGTGTTTGTAAATGGAAGTACCCTGATCCTCAAATGCCCCACGATTTACAAATGTGACATCATTTATGAAAACACTTTATATGTGTGTGTATTTTCGAATAGACTGAAACAGACATTCATTCCTTTTTTCAATGATGTAACTTTGAGACGAACGTTGCGCTGTAGCCCTCGACTGAACTATTCAACTGGACACGGCGATTTGTGCAATATTTCTCTGACCGAGGAGAAAACTTTTTTCGTTTGAGGTTTTACTAATTTATCGCAGCAAAACAGCTTGAGAGCTCGGGGGGATCTATGTCTCACAAGGCTAGCTTTATGGGTGCTGATGAACGTAATAAATGAGTCCTGGGGGGAGCAAAAGTGTTAGCATATGCCAGCGGATCTGTGCGGCCAGAGCTCAAGAGACTTAATGAGACGTGGTTTCAAAGCCTCCGAGGTTTGATGCCGAGGGGAGAGGAGGGGAGGGCATCCCTGAGCTCTTTCAGAAGGTGTGGAAGCCAGATGTTTGTGCTGCTGTCGGCATATGGGGGAGAGGAGGGAACAGACGGGGAAGATAAGAATGAGCGAGGAGTGAGAGGTGGCTGAGATTAGAGAAGGATTGCGTGATCTGATCCTCTGGACATGTGAGAGGTGTGAAGTCCGTGTTAGGCGCATTCATACCACAACGCAAACACTGGAAACAACTACTGGAATCATTACACATTATGTTTGCATTCTGATGATGCTAATTGAATGTAGTTCATTTAATGTTCTCAAAACAAGCTAGCACAGCTACAGTACATTTAACAGCCTGTCTACAGCCTATAGTGTGTTTCGGGGTCATTACCCAGGAGTTGCTCTCCATACTTCTGGCTGCTGAGATGTGTGAAGAGGGCAGTAAGGGTTGGGAGGAGGGTGGATATGGTGTAGCTGACGACCTGGGCCACTCCCCTGTGCTGACTCCGGCCCTGGGGCAACGGAGGCAGGGCTACCGAGAGGTTCTCCGCGGTCATCTCCAGGTCAAGGGCAGCAGCGTCGAAGAAAAGGCGGAGAGACACCCGGATGGACTCTGAAGACGACTTCATCAGGGTCCTAAGATTTGGGGTGGGGGGTGTCATCTAATGGGGTCACGTGTTTACATGCGCCGTCACAATTAAATTGAATAGATGTTAAACATCTACACTTTATAAGCTCTGTAATGTGACTTGTCCCACTAGCAAAAAGGCTAACCGACTTGCCTTTGGTGCAGGCACGTCGGGGAGGGATTTACGGCTTCAGATGAAGTCAGCGTACTAGCTCCCATTCACTTATTTGCACTTAAAATAGTTTTGCCCAGAATGTGTACAGTGGCTGTCCAGATCTAGCCTACCGCCTTGTCTCCAAGCAAGCATCACACAAAGCAACAGTAGCCTAAGACGGGGCATGCGCAGAAGAACGCAACCAGGAAGTAATCGGGTGTAACCGTTTACATGGTAGAATTCCTCTTTCCACCGGGTTATGGAACCAACACGTTCTCATTCCCAACTCGTCAAAAACTGCAGCTTGGTCAATGGCCTTTCTTGTCAATTTTCGAAGCGTTAG
>JAODTR010038979.1:0-20130 GCA_025399935.1 Amblyopsis rosae | reverse complement strand
AATGTGGCTCGGGAAAGGGAGGTTTGGGGTCCCTTGCTGAAGCTGCTGCCCCCGCGACCCGACTCTGGATAAGCGGATGAAGATGGATGGATGGATGGATGGATGGATGGATAAATTATGGGCTGCTTCTGTCATAAATTACTTTGTTACATATTAGAATATGTGGATATACATTCTGTTTGTTTGACCCAAGTACATACAATTATCTGCAGTACTCCTACATGGATTTAAATGATTATTCTCTCATTTAACTGTCAGGCTGTTATATCATTTAGTAATTTGTTTATGCACTCATGTTCAATTGTCAATATCACCATTTCCTAAAAGACCACCAAAAACAAACTATAGTTGAAGACAGTGTTTGATGCATTTCCCAATTGCCTTTACCTCTATTGTCAGTCAATCGCATAACATAAATTATTCTAGTTATCCACAGTGATCAAAGATAATTTCAACATTTAGTGAGATATTCATAATTGCAGTGTTTCTTTATTGTTGTTGCTGGTTTTCTTTTGAAATAAAAGAAATAATATAATAACAAAAATCAAATGTTAAATAGTCTTTGTGGTATTAAGAAAATGTTTTTGTCTATTGAAAACACATATTAGTAAAAGGATAAAGTGTGGGTACTGCAGTCCTCCAATATTGAGTGTAATCTTCTGACATTTGTCTTATTTCGTCGCATTTTCAAAGAGTATTACAGCAGTGTTTCAACAACTAGATGGGGGTTTTATGTAATAAGCTACTTGTGACTTTCAGGTTTTGTCAGTTAGTGATATTTTTCACTAACCTTTACAAAGGCATGTCCCTTACCATGTTTGTCGGTGGTGTAAATATTGCTTAAAGTTGCCTATTGAATATTAAACTCTTGTTACTGTTTACCCCCTCACCACGCACACATATACACACACACACACACACACACAGACCTATTTTCTTTTTTCTAAGCCCTGTGATTTTACAGCTCCAAATGCTGGCAGAGTTGTTGATTTGAAATGTCTATGTAGTAATTATATTTTTCCCCACATTGTTTTGTGTTCAACCAAGTGTTAAAGGGCATTGGATTATATAGCCTACAGCCATCAGACTAAATAAACATGCTGTGTGCATGGTTTATTGATGGTGCTGACGCCCTTATGGGGAATGCAGAACCAACTCTTAAAGATAGCAGTGTTACAAATATATTTATGGTTTTATGATAAGTTTGTAAGGAAACAAGAATGGTAATAGTCATCTATCCACAGGGTGACGTTAAAGGTCCACTAAACAGTTTTCCCTCAAACAGTGGGGACTATACTGTATTCTGACATTCACTGGTGTAAATGCATTGTGTACAGTATAATAAATTGGATTTAAATTACACATTTCACACAAGTGTACCTGATAAGAAAAACGTAACAATGCATTTTTATGTATATCAAATTCTTTTTGGACCAAACATAGTTTGGACCTTAATATAAATTGTCCAATGAATGAATGAAAGAATGAACAAATTTATATTATCTGTGAGAGCACTGTTAAGTCTTAACCCTTTCTAACCATGACCAGCTGGTTTGCACATCTTAAGCAGAAGGGGAAAATCTAATGAGAGTGACATATTTTGCTTGCATGTGATTGTACCCTGATGATTGAAGTCCCTTGTTCAACTGTATAATATGCATTTGAATGCACAGCCACAGCGGTGACTGAATAGCGGTGATATTTTGTTGTAAAGTTGAGCCCGGTGTATTTTCCGACCTCATTTGAAGTGTCTCATTGAAAAGACAAATGGAGGGGAAACTGAAGGATGTGTGACCCTCTTCCTGTAGCAGTTGTCCTGTTTAGCATGCGAACCCAGTCCTGGCAGCACTGGGTTATAGTTGGAGAATGAGTTTCAGGAAGTGGGACCATGGCTGGATGTCCCCTGACCGGGGGGGGATCCTCTGTAAAAGGAAAAAACAATACAATTAAAGAAATAAGTCAGGACCCATATGAAGTAGCTACATTGTGATATTTTATGCTTACAGCATTAGAGTACACATGTATATAAATATGCCACAGAGACTGGGTCTGCAGCTTTTTGATTTGATTTCATATTTTCCTTTTTTTGGAGTCGATACTGCTGGCATGCATCACAAATAATATCCCTCACCAATCCACCTCATAAGGCTGAAAGACTATAATCCAATGATGAATGGTTGAAGGACCTTACTGTAGAAGTAGTATGTGCAGCCTTTGGCTATTCCAGTGCTCCCATCATACAAGATGCAGCCATATTCATTTATCATGTTGAAGGCTTGGTGGAATTTGATACATTTGACTTTTTTCTTTCTGTCTATCTTTGTATTTTTGGAAAAAAAAAAGTTTTACCTTTTTATATCTACATGACATGTGGCATAGTGGTATGCTGATCCTATTTGATTTATCCAGCGACAAAATATTTTTAGAATTCATTAGCTTTGGTTTAGCTTCAAATATGAGGGCTTTGCAATAGGACCTCGCAGGAGAATTTCCGGGGCTTACGTCTATGCTAAACTGAAGCTGTTTTATGATCTGCTCCCTTACCTCTCCACTTCATATGTCACATTCCCTCTTATTACATGAAGGGTTTACCTTTATATTGAAACCAAACATGAAGGTGTTAAAACACAAATATACATGGGGTGAATATATGGAAACACATGCAGAAGGTTTTAAAGGTATGCTCCTCAAATGCGTTGCATTCCAGGGGCTGGTTGCACCAGTTGAACTTAAGTTTGATCGTAAGATTGGGTATAAAGTGTACCTTAAACCATTCAATGAAACTAGTTAGTTTAAAACTAGACAAGCGTTTTTTTGGTTACACCACTGCGACTTAAGTTACATCAGAGTTAGTATCTTTAAAATACAAAGGTTGTTGCACAGAATGACATTTGCACTATTGACAACCAGTCAATATACGTATCTGATGATTTTGGAAGGATCCACAGCTGCATTATCATAGTAAGCTATATTGGACCCAGGCACTAGCTGTTGGATTAAATTGTGGAATAAAATACAGTTTTATTTATAAATTACATCGATAATTTTCTTCAAAGGTTAACAAAGTATCACTGCTGTAACTTTGCTGTACTAAATCACATCAGTGCTGATGCAATGTATGTTTTGGATAATGTTAATGTTAGTAGGCTAAATAACACTAGCCTTACTAGCATGCTGTTAGAGCACTGTTAATGAAATATGTGATGCTCATATTTTGACATTATTTAGCATATAGAAATGTTAAGGCCCATTTATTCAATCTAGGCATATGAGGCTGTAAATTACAAACAGGTTTCCACTTCCAACATTCAAACTTGTGTGTATATGTAGGATATTCTAATCAGTCCTCTTTTCAACGTAAATTTAATCTTCCTACCATTTCTATCGGATAGCAATGTTAACTGCTTATTCACGATGGACCTTTACACCTAAGGATGATGAGGTGTAACTTTTAAGTTAGAACTTACTGTTACGTTAGAACTATTTATGTGGTGCAACCGATAATTTTTTAGTAGACCATAACCTCTAACATAGTACCTATTTCCGTTCAAACTTGGCAAAGACGTAATTTACTGGTGCAATCCAGTGCAGATCCAGAAATTTCAGCCCCAGCACACGGATTCAATTTGAAATGCATGAAAGTGCCTGTTGTTGTAGGTGGAGGGGTAGAGATATATTTGAGCCTTTGGTTGCTCTAGGGGAGGAGTAGAGAGGAATGCTAGCCACTCAGACTAAATCAAACCAAAGTTTTTTTAAATGCGAAAGCAAGTTGAGGAGTTCCCCTTTAACAGTACTTTGCTGCTGTTACGCTGCTTGGCCTATGCCTCCTAATCTTGACATTAATCTAAACCTGGTCTTTTTCATAGGAAAGAAGTGGGTTGATCGATAGATGGACCACCTGTTCGTTGAAACAGCGCAATGAAAAATGAAAGAGTGATATTTTTTCTCCCCTCAGGAGCCTGTAGGGAGATCTGTTATAATAATGTATTACGGTGTCCCCAAGGTTAGATTAATTATACATGGATTATGAATTGCACCACACTGGTATATTCGTGTGCATACAGGGCCATACACTGTATGTGAATAATGATGGTAGGGTGGTCGTACATGCTTCTGAGTGTGCACACACTGTCTGCATATTTCCAAACAATAATACCTCAATTGCTTTGCATGCAGTTCTGGCACGCACACATTAAATTAGAACAAAAGGTTCTTTCACTGCTTACTTTGTAATGCACACATTTCTATATTCTCCATATGCTTCCTTTATTGTCCAGTAATCACCATGGGACATTCAAATGCAATTATCATTTAGCCTTCATATTTATATACAAAGACTAGACAAATAACAATGATTAAAATGTATAACATGTTGAGATAATAATTTAATGATCAGATAATTCATATACTGTACTACTTTTATATTAAGAATATTTTATTTATATTTTATATTGTGTTTTGTGAATTTATTTTGGCTAATGAAGAATAGTTAATGCAATAATTAAATGCTAATATTGTTTGTCATATATGCTCCTCTTAACTGGTGATTTATTATTTAATATTTAACTTAGAATAAAAACTGCCAATATATTACAGCAAATTCCAACATGTAGACAACAGTGAACAAATGAAATCTGAATATAATTGGCTAATGATATACTGAATATTGATATACAGTACGGTCAACAATTTTGTACACTTAAAGGAGTCATTCCATGAAAAACTAATGTTTGTTGTTGCTTTTGAAAATAGTTGTCTATGACTTGGTGATGTTCAAAGTGTTACCTTCCTGGTCTGTAATGACCATAGAAAGAAAAGAGGCAGAGAAACAGGCGAATTAGAAAAGAGCATTGTTCTATGTAGAAGCTATTCACAGTTTGTTTGGTAAAGACCCTATGAGAATATAGTATGACCGCCATCTACCATAGTATTCAACAAAATATACATTAAAATTGATCGTCAGTTTAATTTTCAAGATTTACAGAAGACCAAATCTATAAAGCAATAGCTTTTGATAACTGGTAGACTGCCGTAGCAAAAACACAACTCGAGTCATCTATGTTGTCTGGCACAGTCAGCAATAGCGTATAAAGAGCTTTTGTTCAGTAACAGTAAACTAGAAATCGGCTACTTAAATGTGTTGATTTACAAAACCTCAGCTTTGCTAGTTGAGAGGCTGACACTCACAGCAGTGTGGCCGTGGGCCCTTAAAAAGTATTTAAATGTTTTAAATACACATTTCCTAAGGCCTTAGAAAATCTTAACTTGTCATGAATTCAGATTGGATGAGTCTTAAATGTTTTGTGGTAATATTCAGTAGTATTGTCACTTTATGGCGCTGCTTCTTCAAAATATTATGAAATGTCATAAAACTGCGTAGTGTAGTGCAGCACAGCGCAAGTACTCAGTGCAGCATTGTTTCAGGGAGTGACAAACAGAGCAGAGGATTGGATAATTATATTACCGGAGAACTAGTAGGTAGATTTAATGAAGTCGTCAATCATCGCCCAAAGGGGTGGTACTTCTTTTACCCATTCCACCACTCTGGTGTGCTAACCACCGGTGGGCGAGCCACTCATATTGAGCACCTTTCAAGTGTAAATGGCGTTATTTTGTGCTAATGGCATTGAAGCCTCCTTCTGGGTTTTGGCGTTAACGGCATCCATGTTTCTGATTGTACTAGGCTTAAGGCCCATTTATGCTTCTTCAAAGCTATATGGATAGGGCGTAACCAATGCGTTAGGCTATGGCGTAGCTACTGCGTATGCTGACGTGCGCCTCTTCAAAATATTTTACTACCCGTCCATCCGTCCGTCGACTCGACGCAGCAGCCTTGTTGGATGCAAATCCAAATATGCCAGAGAGTAGTTCTTTGGAATTAGTAATGTTTATAATAACACCATAGCCTATGTGCACATACGGTCTCCATTTGACAATCCTGGTATAATTATTAGATTAGCTGGAAATTTACATTTTTATGTCTTGCTTGAGCATTATTAACCAATACTACAACTTTGCACATTTTCATACCGGTATGGCATTTCCTTCTTGTTCTGGCAGCGAAACGCGGTCTTTAATATACTATTTATATACAATTTTGCATTGGCACCGATTATTTCCTATAATGAATGTTAATATAGCTAAGAGATTCACTGGAAAAAAATATTTTTACATGCTTATTTCAAAATGTTTAATCTGTTAGTGTTCTATCGGCAGCAAGACTGGGGTTTCCCAATGGGATTTCCTTGTTCAGGCAGCGAAAAACTGTCTTTTATAATACTATGTTATGTCGGCACAGATGGTTTCCTATGATATGTTGGTGTAACTAAGAGATTTGCTGGAAATGAATATTTGTATATGCTTATTTCAAAACGTTAACACTCAATTTGTGTTCTAATTCTGCCGCATTTAAAACAAGACATGGCACTTCTGCTTTTTGGGGCTTTTTATAAATCGCATGCGCAGTCAACGCACACAGGTCCGCGCGGCCGACAGACCAGCGCAGAAGAATACAATGATCAAGCTGTAGCTGATGCCATAGGCATAAATTGACCTTTACGTGGTGACAGATGCACCCTCCAGCAGAACTTCTTGCTGGTGTATGCTGCTGCAGGCCTTCAACCGGACCCAGATGTTTGTGCATACATTCCCATCAGACTGCAGTCTTGACTGGTAGAAGAATCCATGTCTCTTCTCGTCACTGCACAACACAACCGGTTATACTGTTAGTTACTGTTGTAAGCTAGTTCACTGCTATGGCTATGATGCTTGTGCCGTATTGGAATACTTGCGGCTCTCCCTGCCTTGTGCAGTATGCGCATGGAAGGGCAGGGAGGTTCTAACAAGCCATGTTAAGCCAACTAGTTAATTGCTTTCCCTCTTAGATAACAGTAGCTTCTCCTGCTGGCTGGAGGCTTGCCAGGTATGGTTGTTTTGGGGATTTTAAGTGGTAAATGGACTGCATTTATATATCGCTTTTCCAACCTTCCGGCCACTCAAAGCACAGTATAGTATTGCCTCACATTCACCTATTCACACACACATTCACACACTAATGCTGATGACTGCCGAGGTGCCACCTGACCGCCGGGAGCAGTTAGGGTTAAGTGTCCTGCGCAAGGACACCTCGACACTGGGTGAGGCGTTAGCGGGATTCAAACCAGCTACTTCTGGATCACCTGCCGCCCCGCTCTAGCCACTGCACGATCTGTCATATCCTGCAAAAGCATAACTTTATGTCTATAATAATTGCAAATAGGTGTTCTTATCAGTTAACAATGGTGGCTAGTGGTGTGTAAGAATATGTTTATGTATGAAGAGTTATGGTTGTTTTAGTGCATTTTGGATGTGAAATGAACTGCTGTGCCAAGCTGAAAGTTGGGTAGGAAAACTGAAGAGTTTTGAAAATATGATCATGGAATTTAGAAATGGGTCCTAGTGATTGTAAAAATGTAAATAACTGCAACGGTATAGTCATTAATGAGAAGATATGTTGATATGTGAATTTGATCAAAACAAAATAACATCTCACTCTTCAGTGCCACAGGGTGCTCCCTCAGAAGATCCACCCCACACATTGGAAACGCATTGCCAAGGCTGAGGTTAATACAAATAAAATCATAATAAGTGGCTCACCATCATTGACTATATATTGAACAGGAGACTACTCAAAACAAGATTTTGTCAATTCTTTCATCATACTATGGGCCAACACATATCTGTAGACCTATTAATGGGTTAAAATCCTGAATACATTTTTTCGATGTTTCTCTCTTGTCTGCATAACCAGCTGGCTCAAGGTTGGGCATATTTTGGGCATATTTTATTATAGATCATATAAATAGGAAAATCTTCTTTTTTATAACTTCTTTTTTTATATATATAGTAAAATAGTATTATTAAAGTAAAAATAAAGATGATTTTTTTCCTGTAGAAACACAGCTTGAACTCAAAATCCCTCCAAAAACCCTGATCAGCACAGCCTTAATATTTCTGACCATGGGTAATTTTTCAATCTGAAATGTGAAGCTCATTGGGATACTCTGAAATCATAAAGTGCTCATCCAAAGCATTGTGAATTCAGAAAATGTTTCGTGCCTGATTAGAGGCAGTTGGAGCGCCGATTAGAGGCGTGTCACGCTGTTAGATCTCCCTGCATGAAAAGAGTATAATACAGCCGTCATTCCTCCCTACATGATTTTTCCTGTAGGGACCACAGTATTTAGAAACGGGATATTATATTGCACTGGAGATCTGAGTGAAGGGGCGGAAAGAGGATTCACAGAGATTATGATTTGTGTGTGATAAATAAACCCTACTTTTATGCCCCTAGAAGCAGGTTCCATGAATTCCAAATGTTGGACACCGATAAAAGCTATCTTTTGGTGTCCATTTGTAATACCCATAATTTTCTGCTGCTTATTTTCAGATGCAGATGTACCTGTACAACTCCGATGACTTTGACAGCCTTGGTGCTGCCATTAAGGAGAGACGCATCATTGCTGCCATGGCAGTCTTCTTTGAGGTATAGCAAAATAGTGCAGATAACAGGTGTACACTGCGTTTTCCTGGAGGAGCCAGAATACCATCCGTTTGAGTCAAGGTGATGCGGCGGTGAAAATAAAAGCCAGGAGTTGGTCTATTGGGCGTCTGTCCTCAGGGAGCCATTATGTTGGAGGAGAAACTAGAGTCAAAGAGCAAGTGATCTTTTGCTGTTACCCCTTAAGTCCTACCTCTCTCCACTGGCATTCCCAAAGCGTTAACACCCCTCTTCCGGAAAGTCTGGTCGTTGCCTTCCATTCTGTATGTCTAACTTAATATTATATTCATAAAGAATAATTGTCTCTAGCCACTGTTGTTCAAAACATTTGGTGCTTTGATACTTGTTAGTGATTATTTTTGGATATAGTGGAATACTAAAAATGTTTTTATCAAATATAATAATCTTTAACACTGTAGAAGAGTTCTTTATATTGTACACTTTATATAGATTTTTACATTTGGCTGTAGTGGCGTACTATAAATATACACAAATAAGATATCTATGGATGCAGTCAAAGTCTCATAATGACCCAAACAGTCCTCAGTTATGTGACACCCATGAAGCACTACATAAGCCCTCGTCGTACAACATTTCCCACATTAAAACAGGACTAATTACACAGGGCCAAGTTCACTCTGTGCTTCTTTTAGCATTAAGTACACAACTGATAACCCGTTAGCCATCCAGCAGCAATATTGCGCTTTGAGAGTATATAGCCCTGGGTCATTATTTTAGGAGGAAAAGCAGGAAATGGGGACACAGGTGTTGGTAATGTAGGTCTACACCCAGACGCTGACGGACCATGTGTATACGAGGACCTAAATGCCTCCGCTGGGTCCTGACAGCCCTATCGCTTACTGCAATTAGCACCACCACGCACAATTCGCTGAATTGCAGCTTACAGTATAAGGGCTTTTAAACGGTCACACGCGCGCTCTCACATTGGCACAGATTTACCATACCTAATCAATGAGGAGACGTTCTTTTTGTGGTCCCTGCGGGTCTCTTAATGGCCTCTAAGGTGCTCATATTATAACCACATTCAGCATTCGGGACTACGTAATTATTCTCTTCCAAATGACCTGAATTAATGTTGAGAAAAGTAAGATTGGTCCCTGTGTCCCAAGCCTGTTTTGTCTAGTCTTGTCTCTAAGTAGGACATTGGGAATATTATAGGGTGTGGGACTGTACGCAGTTAGCCAAATATTCTAACAATCAACAGTAACTGATAAGACTTTGTGTTGCTGTCCGTAATGAAAGACAGCTGATAAACAAATGGCCTTGAAAAATAATCCACTCAAAAAAATACACCGGCTTCACTAAATCATTGCTGGCCAATGTGATGTCTGCAGCGCCATACAATCATCACAAATGAATACATTTAAAGCGAGGTAAAGGTTTTTAATGCAGAATAATACACGTTTTAGTATTAGGTTAGTATTTCCTAGCCCTCATATGACTCTGCATGTACAAGGTACACTTGTACAGTATGTGCCTGTAGTGCATACTCCCAGCAGCAGCAGAGTGGCCTGCACATCTCCCTACTCCTCCTGTATAGTAATGGTGTGTGGCATTCAACAACACATCTCCCTACTCCTCCTAGGGAAAAACTCATATTTATGTAAGCACAGCATTGAAATGTTGACAATGCTAGCATGTGCTGTATCGCCATTTAGGAAAAGCTGTGGAAACATAGAAACGGGACGTACACTGATTGAATCATTTCAAACCACAACGTTGCCTTACATGTCTAACAGCGCTTCTAGTGTTGAATGAAATAAGAGTTGTTAGGGAAGCAGGCTCTGCTCGCAGCCTTTCCATGATGGACAAAGCTACGCCTGTAGCAATTTTTGCAATTACAGTGAAATGATTTAGATGTCTGTTGGAAGCTTAAGAGTGACTTGAACATACACGGCGCAATCGCGTCTCGTGACCAATTTCCAAAGGTATCTTATGCAGCATTTTAGGACAACACAGGGCAAATCGCTAAATGAAGTCACAGTGGTCAATACGCAGGTATAATCACTTTTCCAGCCTAATTAAAATAAACTGTTACTGTTTGGCAATTTTCCTTTGAAATCGTTTTGTTAGTCCCACACTATCCTTGATGAATGCCTGTGTTTCCTACAGCTTGGCCTGAAGGACAATCCAGCCGTGGATCCTATCATCCAGGGACTCAAAGGTGTGGTACACCATGGTAAGTAACAACATAACAGTTCACAACAACTGACTTGCAGCTGTAGGGAGATAAGATAGAAGCTTTATTGATCCTCAAGGGGAATTGAAAAGGAAAATCTTTTGGGATGTATGTAGTTCACATGGTAAATTCACTTCCATTTGCAAACAGTAAAATGCAGGTGCAATAGTGTTTATTTGTTTTGTTAATTTAGGCCTGTAGCTTTATTCCAAAAAACATGGATAGGATTTTGCCAATATTGTATGAACCAGTAGTTTATAAAGACCTGACACAGACACATTAAAATACGGTAAGCCAGCTATATCTTGTGTAAAATCAACATCACCGCCGCTGCTGTTTTAGAACACCATTTTAAAAGCACACTCCTCGATTTGTGTCTTCAATTGCCATTGTTACAACATTGTTTTGGTTTGACTCTACAGCCGCCCACACTTGTGGGCCCGTGTGCGTGTGGGGCAGCATAGTGTAATTGAGGGGTGTACATTTTCAAAGGTTAATGCAAGGTGACAGCGCAGACATATTGCCCTTCGCTGCCAGCAAACCACAAAGTTTTCCTCTTCGGCTCCTCCGTTAAAATCTTGGAAGATGCTTAACCTTGGCCTTAATTTTAATCCCAAATGAGAGACTAAACACGGGCCGAGAGTGGAGATTCACATCAAAAGGAGATTCTGCAAATACCAGCGTTCGCTTGGTCTGCTGTTCGTTGAGCTCTACAAGAATAGACAGAAGCGTTAATTGTGTTTGAGCTGCAATTAGTCAACACTACATTTCAAGCTCGCAGCAACGTGCACGTTTCCCACAGACCAAAGCTTAACTATTAATGTTTAGTGCCACCGGGAGTTGTGCCACACAGAGGCAGAGGCTGCGGATGCCTTGTCACCGCCAGAGCCCAGCCAGATGTGTTTTAGCCTGCTGCTGTACTCCCCTGGAGTCATGGCAGCTCTGTTCCCAGGGACATGACTTCTTTCACAACCTGCCACTGACACAACCTCTGTGCGTGCGTGCGTGCGTGCGTGCGTGCGTGCGTGCGCACACTCCGAGGAAGACAAGTTACTGGGTAGCACTTTACTGTATGCTGATTAATAAGCCAGTGTTGGCCCAATCGAGCCCCGGCGTTCCACCTTAGTTTTTTCTGTCCCCCTTCACTTTTATTCTCAAAATAATTCTGTGTAGCTGGATGGAAACGTCTGTAGCCTAGCAATGTCACTGGTTATGATCATTAACGGCAAGCTTTTCATTTATTGGAGCTTCTCGCTGCAAAGCGAGAGGTGGGTGTGGTGAGATGCAGGGTTATGGAGTCTTTTTTGTTTTTTTCTGTCCTTGCTAGCTGCCTAATGCTTCTAGTCTCCTCCCGTTAGGTCGGTGGGTTTTCCACTTGCTCGTTAAGCACAGCCACCCATCCGTCAGCGTGTCTGCAGCCCATGAGCGATAGGGCACGTACCCCATCTGAAGACGGAGCGAAGAGAGGTTGTGAATACTGAAATTGGCATGCTGGGTAAAAATGAGGCACAGAGAGAGTCTTGTGAACCTTTAGTTCTCCTGTCAAATGCAGTCAACACTAAGGGATGGGAGAAAATATCAATATTGCAAAGGTATCGACATTGTGGCCGTATATAATTTGCAAGTGCATTTATTTTCATAATATATGCATAGCATAGCATTTGTCATTCTATTTCTATTTGGTAATGGTAATGTAAACTAATACTGGGTTATAGGGCAAAAGGTGAGCTTACATGAAATGAGAATGTTCACAAGAGTGTTCACAGCGATGGTTCACATGGAAAGGAAGATGATTTACCACCACTTAAATATTGTGAGCTATGGCAAACTATAGATTTCCTATATATCATGTACTGCAGAATTGACCAGGCTGTGAAGTCTGGTGCTTCTCAGCCTTAAAGCACGGCCAAAACCGTGTTGTAGGGTACAACTGTTGGATTTTGCCCTGTCGAAAACCCCATTTTGGCGATTTCGGACTGCATTTCCAATTCAGGGAGAACACATTCAGAATGCAGGGGCTGCACAGGAAACGAGGGGTGCCTCCTTTATTGTCGTGTTACCTGTGGCTCTCAGGTTGCCGATCACAGAGAACGGAACAGCACCTGTAATCATTTGTCTGCAGCTTTAATCCTAGTGCTTCACCACCGCTTGTCTTAAGATCTACAGCAGAGAGCTTGCTACCACCAGGCGATGGATCAGCTGTCAGACCAGGCTTTTATATCTGCTTCTCTCTTAGTTCACCCCCCTCCCCCCGCGCCCGCTGCTCGCCGCCGCTCAATACTGAGATCCAGCCAGATAGATGCAGGAACGAGCAGACGTTATTCCACTGAGGGAGCCTTTAAGATAGCATTAAAAATGTCACTGCTCGTGTGAAATGAAACGGTGTAAACGTTGAGCGGCGCTTTAATCGATGGGTGATAAAGTCTGTAAATAATGTGTGTGCTGTCGCATGCTGACATGATTGCTCCCTGTGTACCCGTCCTATCCAGAAAAGGAGACCAGTCTCAAGTCCTTCATTCTGAGAGACTTGCTTCCGTCTTCACTGGACAGTTACTACCGCTATGCTGGTTCCCTGACTACACCGCCCTGTAGCAAAGTAGTGGAGTGGATCATCTTCTCCAAGTCTGTGTACATTTCCTACTCACAGGTATGTGCATGACTCAAACACATGCATTGGCATTTAGTCTGCAGCATTGCATTAGGAGGTATAACTAGTTTAAAGATCTGTTGCCCTGGCTGAAGCCAGCAGTACAGTACAATGCTTGTTGGTAGTGCATGCTCCTCCTCCTCTTGAGAGCTGCTGTGATTGGCTGACACAGAGTGAGGGCTCAGGCACTTAACATGATCAACCCCTTAATCTGCTGTCCACACCTATGTGGACATGAACATTGAGCTAGGGCCCCATTGTGTTTTTCTGTGGGAGCTCATCACAATCAATTTAAACATACCACTACTGTAGGTTCAAGCTTAAGGTAAACACTGCTGTGTTTGTCTTGTACACTGTTGTCCATAGTAAAGGATGATGCTATGGCTATTCAAATTGGATGACCAGGAGTTATTCTCTGTCAAAATGTCTGCTTACCTGGGTCAGAACATCTCTAAAATGAAATAATCAAATGCTAGCATTTTAATTAGCTTTCGTTAGTTTTGTTTAAATAACTTCACTATTTTTGTTTCAACACGTCACTACATTAAATACAAATGTGTCCCTAGGGGTTTCAAACTAAATTATTTTGGAGTCTTGAAATCTCCCTCAAATGAATCTCTGTACCCCATAGGGGTCCATGACCCTCGCTTAGAGAATCACTGACATTGACCACAGATAGTGGCTATGCATAAGCATTTTCTAATCTCCACTCCTACTCACCCAACTGCTCACCTCTGCATATCGCACCATAATTGCCTATATATATGGATGATTAAGCAGAAAGGTGCAGACAATTACTGGCACTTGAGTGATAGCGGGTCTGAGATGGCTGTGACATGCTTATCACGCTGATGGTCTCCCAACAGTTGTAGGGCTGTAGGGTCTCAAATCTAATTCTGCCTCTGCCCAGGGAACGGATTATTAAGCAATTAAGTTGGTCATGTGTGCAAATGTTCACTGATTTAACAGTCCGTCATGTTTGGAATACCGTGGATTTATAGGGGAGTTTCTATCCTTCACCCATGTAGATGGTTGAATATACTGCGTGTTCGATGCGAGTTGGCGCTCCTAGCAAAGCACAATTCCTTAACCTTCTTGTGTTTGTTTCTCTATTGAGGCGCCAGTTATGCCAAATCATCCGCTGTGCCTCTGTTGTGACGCTTGCTGCAGTCACAGACTGTTTTATGAACCTGTAAGTAATTTCTCCAAGTACACATAGGACTCATTGATTTCAGGCCGTCTGTAATGCGTAGTCATTGCGGAACGCTACAGGAGATCATTCAAAGCAATCGATCGCTATAAATCTTTTCCATGGAAAAGTTCCACCCCCGTTGGTAGCAGAGTAGCCTGCACCACGTATGTGCCTGTTGTTGGCCCTCTGCTGTGCCTGGCGTACGTGGCATGATTGGCAGCACACAAATACACACACTCAACGTACGCAAGCCTCAATGTGACGGTGAAAGTAATTCTGCAATGTCTCTCTGTCTAGTTGGAGGCCTTCTATTCCATTTTCACCACCGAGCAGCAAGACCACGTCAAATCTGTGGAGTACCTGAGGAACAACTATCGCCCTCTGCAGGACCTGGGCGAGAGAGTGGTCTTTAAATCGGCCGTGAAAGACGCCTGGAAGAAAGATGTGATGGATGTGGGGGAAGGCCCTCAGAGTACCGAAGCTTCCAGAGGTAAACCTGCAGCCTTCACAGGGAATCGTATGTTACAGTCGCCCATTGACACACCACACATGTGTTTATAATCTCATAGGATCACAATAGCTTTTTAAATCTCTTGTCTCTTAAAGTGTGCCTCTCGCTGAGCGTGCTCTGAATGAACGGTAACAGGAACTAATACTAGTGAAGAGAGAGTGTCTTTAAAGGGTGTCTTCTGTGTCTGGCATAGAGAATTGATTGGGAATGTGAATGATGAAGTTGGAGCACTGTAACAGGCGAGATCAGCAATCATCATTAATATGCAGCACAGCTAAAATAGACCCATACAAATGAAGTTGTGAAATTGCTTTTGTGGCATTATGTGAGTAGGCAGAACGAGTGTTGGACCAATTACTCCATTTTCCTGCTCTATGCCTGCTCGCTCCCTCTCTCTCTTTCTCTCTCTCTCTCCCCCCTTCCCCCATCCCTCACTCTCTTTCTTTCTCTATGTTAAAAGGCATTCTTTATGGGAGGTGCTTCACGTAGCAAGTGTCCATCTTATATACAGAGGTAACATCTGTCACGGCTGTGTTAGGTGTGTGATGGTTACATGGTGGTAAATGGCATCACTGCATGTATATATTGAGAGATCCAGGGCCACATCTTAATGATACAGTCCATCACCCGGCCATTCCCGTTAGCACTGTTCAGGTATGAGAGCTCCTGGGCCATTAGCACTGAATGGCCGTCCATTTTTTTGAGGTATCTTGGAGGTCGCCACGAAGTATTGGTCCATTTCGTTTTTCCGGTAATTATGTATAATAATAATGTAATTCTTTATTGATCCTCATAGGCAAATTCTTTCTATGCATGCCCCTCAATGACACTTGAGCGGGGTTGATACTAGGCAATATGGCATCCATCCAGTCAGTTAAAGAGGCCCTGTGGATTACGTTTCTATGAGAAATCCCCTTTATTCTCTCTCTTTTTTCCACCTCATACAGACTTACTGACATACAGAGAGAGCAAGGAGTTGATATTAACAGCTCACTTTAAATCTAAATTCATGCTACGCTCCTAGTTATATGTAGGATTTCATCATACATTAGAAACGGGAGCTTTGAAATTATTGTAACATGTAAAAAAAATAATCAATTGTCCGCATGTACACGGCTATTTTTTAATACACTGCTTTTTCTCTGCGTTTTGGCCTTTTATCATGCAAACGTACGGTCACTAAAGATTGAGTTTCAGCTAAAATCCTCCCAAGGTGAAGATATTTGAAAAACTCTATTCATTGTTCATGTGTAAACAGGATAAACGACATCAGATTGTGCGCTGTTATATCGTTTTTCTTCACAAGCTTGAAAACATGCAATTGCGTTTTCATGTGGAAAGAGATTTTCTTCTTAAACAGTGCTGCTGAAAATCCAAGTTTTTTTTGGACTAGGCATTAGATGATTCTGTTGCATTAGAAGTGCTCTATAGGGAGGGATAGAGATCAATGCCAGCAGAGACAGTTGCTGCATGCTTTGGGAAGTAGGATAGCTCCACAGCTGTACTGAAATAAAACGGTCAAGAACCCAGGGGGATAGTAGAGTGATTGCTGTGGTCGCCGTAATACCTTAATAGTCTTTAGTGTTACCATCGCTACAATGTTGTAAATATCTAGTAATAAAACTCCACAGTAGCTGTAAGCAATGCCCAGTACAATTAAAACATTTAAAAGTCCTATTGTGGAGCATGTCCCTTAATGAATTGTAATTGTAATCCATCCAAGCTACTTGTCTAAATATTTGTATTTAATGACAATGATCTAAACAGCTCAGTTTGCAAAGTACCGTTAAGCGTGCCAATGAATACTGTATGACGTGGTCGAGAAAAACAAGTCTCAATAATCACAACAATCATCAGAGTGTCGACCTACCTCTTTTAATGTGCATTTTGACCCATGAGCAAGGTGTGCATGTAGTTGTTTTCATTTTCACAAGTTTAACACTTAACACTCACAGAACTGTGGTTGACGCCAAGCAACATTGGTCTTATTAATGTAACTTGCTTGTTAGTGTTGGCGGTGCTGGTGGGGAGGGGGTGTTGACAGACCAGGCCGCAGGCATTCACACCGTGGTGGCAGCTAAGCCCGCTGAATGACAGTTGCTGGGCTCCTAAAGTTGACCAAGGCTGTCCATCAGGGGCCAAGCTGCATATTACACCTGTCACACCTTATCAACACCTCTATTTATTCACTGTTTTTCTTTGTCTGTTACTGATTTCCCCTCTGCTTTCCAGCTCCTTCCATTTCACACATCACACATCATTTGCACCATAGCAGTCACTGTGTTGTGTAAATGGGGAAACTGTGGTGACAGTCATTGTTTCCCGGCTGTAATTGTCCCGATATGCTCCAAACCCTGTGGTGTGTGTCCGTTGCTCTTAAAGCCACCCTTCAACTGAATATCCAGCCTGCACTGCCATCTTGAGGTTAGCTGACGTGCAAAGGTTCTTCTCATACACGTGCCCCAAGAGGAAGCACAGATCAGAAGCTGGGAATTATGTTTCAGCTAAAGCTGCGATGTCTCCTTAGTGTTTTTTGTGCTCTGCAAAACCTCATGTGGTGATTTGACATGAGGTGAAATACAGAAAAAGATGTCTGCAGATTGACTCTCTCAGGGTACTGCAGAGGTCAGTCTTGATGCCCGTCAAGACTTGTCAGGCTAATGTTGGACACTTCTTTCCCCCTGGTGGCTGAACAAGTCAGTGGCCGACAGGCTTACAAGAAAAGGAAGTTCTTGACTAGCTAGCTACATTCTACCCACACAAGCATCCTCTCTGCCAAGGCTTCATTTTTGTCTGTTACTTTTTGAAACGATGAATATCCATTGGGTGGTATTATTGCATACGGACCAGTGTTTGAATGACCCTGCAGCTCCCCGAGACGCCCACCTTACTTATGGCGTTTTGGTAAGGGGAAGAGGTAGTAGGGGGTCTGGTGGCATTTCCCCAGGACATTTTAAGAGTATAACACTTAATTTTGTGCATTTTTGTGAATTTGTGAATTGCCCCAATTTGTGCCTTTTCTACATGCGGAGGACATATTTGTCATTATATTATAGGCTACCTTCTAAGGACTTCGACATAGGCTATGTTACATAGACTTTACATTAAGCTTTTATATGACAATTTCCAAATATGTGGTTTGCTTTTCACAAATAAAACACAGAAATTCATATTTTTACATTCCCCCTCTAGCTAGACACAATATAGTCTAGCACAGAAATAGTGTTGCTTAACTGTTTAGAGTAGGGATTTGAAGGAGTGGCACGATGAACGTGGACAATCGTGGACAATCTCCAAGCCTAATAAATACTATTCTGGACTGGAGCAGAATACACCTTGGTTCTGCACCTGGAACATGGAACATAGGCTAACACAAAGTGAACATGAGCACAAAAATCTACGCAAAACTAGTGGCGTTTTTATTTTTATGTTAAACAGGCCAGGCGCGCACGCTATTAAATGAGCTGCTGTTATGTACCTACAGTATGCAGGGCTCTGCCACACGTTCTGTGCTCTTGACAGTTCATATTCACAACACGACCACGAACGGAAATATATGAATCTGTGATTTCAAATTTAACTAGGGATGTCCTGGCCAGTATGAAGAGGGCTGGGCCATTCCGGGCTTCGGCGTAATTCGAACCCTGGTCAGACACCTACCCCAACACACATGTTATGTATGGCTAGGGCTGGGCGACATGGACCAAAAATAATATCCCGATATATTTAGGTTGAATACCGATATACGATATATATCGGTATGTTCTATTAAGTAGGCTAAAACCTTCAGGCATAGAGAAAAAGACAGGAAACCCGACGGAAATGTGAAATGTTTTATTTTTAGCGACATTAATTGACATATGTGCGCTTTCTCTGGTGTCTCCGCCCCTTTGACACTCTGAACGCACTCAGTGCGGCATGGAGGGAGAGACGAACTAAATGAAAAAGTCATGAATAAATGCATAATATAACTATATCGTTATAAACGATATTGTCAAATTTTATATCTCTTTTGAAAAAATTCCGATATAACGATATATATCGCCCAGCCCTATGTATGGCTCATTGGACTCCTTCTCATGTATGGCTGTGGCGTGTACAGACCCCGGTTGCTTGAATGCTTCTTTTTGTATGTATGCAGTTTACTTAGCCTGTGAGGTTTTTACAGAGGATGCGTTTCTGTGTTTCCCCATTGTTCTGTGTGTGGTGCTGCAGTGTGCAGTAGTGCCCCAGTAAACATGAAGATCCAGCCTCTCAACCAGTCAGCGCTGTTGGTGAGCTGGGCCCGCCCCCTGACCATCTACCACCCGCCAATCACCAGCTACATGGTGTCCTACAGCTGGGTGAAAAGTGACGTAGCGAACGAGAAGACCTTCACCAAATCTGGAGACCACACTTTGGTAAGTCGTATGCTAGCCCAGGCCATGTCCTCAAACATATTGTCAACCCAACATGCTTCATAGTGTATCTTCACCCCAGCTCTGAGCCGCACTCACTATTGAGCCTCACAATTGAAATTAACATGAAAAATACTAAATCATGTCAAGCAGCTGACTGCTGTGAGGGGGGCCCTATTAGCGCTAAATATTTTAATTTTAATTTGATGACGTATGAGTGCTCCATAAGTAATCTCATAAACCAGCAAGGTCCTCAAGCTATTTTTAACGGATATGACGTGTATATCCATTTTCAACACATACAAGGCAGATTTTTATTAAAATGGGACGGGTCAATATTAACGTCAGCATTTATGTGACTCATCACAGTTCAGTACTGTTATGGAGTTTACAGCTAAAACACAAAATCTATGGTGCAGTTACTATTTAAAAAAATAAAATAAAAAACTAATACAGTGCAAAAACTAAAGTGACCTGCTTATTTTTGGCTTGATATTTTATTGTTAACACTTGATGGGAAAATATTGATGCAAAAAAAACTTTTTTATAAAATATATATCAGAAGATCCTTATGCAAGATCATCTAAGAGGAGAGGTTACCCTGCCCGGAGGAAGCCCGGGGCCCCCGTCTGGAGCCAGGCCCA